>JAVJIF010013377.1:0-103938 GCA_038442645.1 Agave tequilana | reverse complement strand
GTACACCTCCGTCAAATCACAACAACATAAGAACAAAATACAGTATATTATAATTGAAATTGACACGTGCCTAAATGCAAATATCTAACCGTTTAAAAGCATCCAATTTTCGTATTTTAGTTCTTAAATTATTACAGTGCACAGGTAATATAAGAATTTACCCAACCATACAAAAGCACA
Organism: Agave tequilana; assembly: GCA_038442645.1. Classification (NCBI taxonomy): domain Eukaryota; kingdom Viridiplantae; phylum Streptophyta; class Magnoliopsida; order Asparagales; family Asparagaceae; genus Agave; species Agave tequilana. The sequence continues at coordinate 103,758 of JAVJIF010013377.1, read as the reverse complement.
TGTGGAGTTCTGTAATGCTAAAGCTTTGACCTGCACGCCAAAAAACAAAGAAGAAAAGTTAACAAAAATATGAAATCAAACCGTTCCCATCCCCGGCAATAGTGCCAAAATTATGATCGGGGGAAAACCGTGCACGAAAAGTGCATATTTTGAAATCAAGAGTTAAAAGTGCATGCTTTGGCTTCCTCGATACTTCCGTTATAGCATAGAGGCTAAACGGATTGAATTCACAGGGACGAGAAGTGATAAAAGCTTTACCGGAATGTTCACGTGTGTGTTAAAAGTTCTTCAATATTTGAAAGAATGAAAAAAAAAGAATAAAAAATAAAAAAGAGAAGAGTACGGTGAAATACGAAGAAGTGAGAAACATAGAAAAGAAGATATTTGTGATTTTTGATATTTCTAAAATAAAGTGAAAAAGAAAGAAAACTCATGGCTACTAACTACTAATGGCTCTACTAACCATGCTAACTTCTTAGTGAGAGTTGCCTCACATGTATCCTTGACAATCACTAGTCCTTGGTTCAAGAGCGTTTCAAAGCATGACCATGCGATAACTTATCACATCAAAACTCAACACAACAAGTGTAAGCTACACTTAAACCATCAGAACCTAACAAGAGGAAGCATGAAATAAAGTAATGTTATCTTGTTAGATAGTTAGGATTTTAGAGTGTTAGATCCATCATCATGACCCATCAATGACTCTTGCAAGAGCAAGACGAAGTAGAGGCTATTAAATTCATGTAGATTATCAAGTAAGAAGTTAGCAAGTTAGTGGTTAGTATTTAGTTGCCATGAGAGAAAATTAGCTAAACATGTAAAAGAAGTTAGAGAGAAGAAAATAAAGAGAGGTAAAGAGAGAACCTTTCATAAATTGTCACCTTCTATTACAAGAACTCTTACTTTCCAACCATATACCACTCTCACTCCTATTACAAAATCTACAAGAAATAGAAAATACAAAGGAAGAAGAAGAACTAAGCTAAACTAAACTACCTTAAAGTATAACATGAAAAGAAACTACCCTAATCTCTGCATATCTCTCCTGAAAAATCCCAAGGGGGGTATTATAGGCACTAGGGAAAGAGGGCCAGGGGGATAACCCCTGGCCCAAAGTACGGGCGCGGCCACGCTCGTATGGCCGCGAAAACGCGGCTGCAGGTCCCAGTTCTGGTTTTGGGCCCTTGGTTTTGATGAAACTGCTCTCCAAGGTCAATGGATATATTATAGGCCTTTAATCACCCATTAAATTGTGATTTAGGGTCTTCTTCTTCTTCATTTCACACCATGGACTTAGAAACATACAAGAGAGGTATTATTAGCAGAATTTAATATTAAATAAATGTGAAGATGTGGCATGGAATATGCAGTTTTAGAGACTAATCAGCGTGACAGAGACTCCTCGGATAAGGTAGCTGTCAGGACAAGGGAACGCTATAGGGTGTTCCTCGAGTAGCCATTAGGGCGAGGGTCTGATATAGGTTAGACTGACCGTAAGAAGCGCCTCCGTCTTTCAGGAAACCTCGGTGTAGATTTTAGCCGTTAGGGTGAGGACCTGATATAGGCTGTATGAGTAATTATCAGGAGCGCCTCCGTCATTCAGGAGGCCTCCATGTAAATCTTAGCCGTCATGGTACTCGATATAGGCTGTTGGGTGAGCCTCTGTCTTTCAGGAGACTCACCGAGAAGGGTAGCTGATTAGTATTCAATTTTTTATTATTTTACATCACATTGTCATACATATTATCAATAAAAATGTGCTTTTTAATGATTGTTTCTCTTAAATTTCAGGTCCACTCTCTAATGAAGAAGAAGGCCTAAATCCAAGCTAATTCAAGAATTTAAAGGAGATTAAAAGAGTCCAAATCAAAAAGCCTGCATTTGTAACGAACTAGGGAATATGCTCGTGATTTTAGAAGCTCCCACAGTCACCTGGGGCAGAGACAGACTGTCAGCGCAATCGCTGGCATAACGGCCAAGATTCTCCCATAGAAACGCGGCTTTGGCGCGTTTTCGCGGCAGTACTAGGGTCGTTGATGCAGCGTTTGATCTTACGGCTGCGATTAAAAGCGATGAGCTCCTGGTGCCTATATAACGACCCCTAAGGCCTCTGTTGTAGGGGAGAGGATAGCCATAGATTTTAGGAGAAGATTTAGTATTTCTTTAGGTTCCTCTTTAGTTTTTTCTTATAATTTTCTTTTCTCTTTTTAGATTCCAGAAAAGAGAGAGGGTGAGAGTGACAATCAAATGCAAAGCTCATGTTCTCCTTCCTCTAATTTCTTACTCTTTTAATTCTTACTATTTACTTTCAAGTTTTTAATTTCTTTCACCTTAACCTACTATGTTTCTTCTTCGCTTTACTTCTCAATGGATAACTAACCTTCTAACATGACCAACTAACCTTTAACACAACTAACTACTAGCTCTTGGATGATGCTAACTCATATGATTCATTGGATGTTTGTAATTTCTAGTCTTGTTTCTAACAAGTCTCTCTAATTCCCAATGAAGATGAATGTTGTTTTTTATCTTAATGAAGGTTTTGTGATTCCCTCCATATGATTCATGTGTGTCTCATTTAGAGCCTTGTTTTCTTAACAAAAACCTTGATGAAACATGATGATGTGATTACCTTAGTATGCTAACAAATTAATGCACTAGCTTCTTATTTCATGCTAGCTAAATTATGGCTTTGATGACCTAATGAACCTAACATTCTTGTTATGCATATCTAAATGTGAATCTCAAATTCTTAAGTTCCATTCTTGTGAACCTATTGGGAGCCTATGATCCAAGGAGGCCACCTATCAAAGCTAAGAGAGGAACATCTCAACAAATTGGGACAACTCTTGACTTGATGAAGCAAGATGGATAATATGCAGTGAATCTACATGAGACACAAATCATCTAAGAGATTAGTAAGTTAGTAGTGTAGAGTTGTTAGTTAGTCATGGCTTTCTTTCTTTCTGATTAAAACTCTTTTAATTTCTAAAAACTTTCTTTCTCATACAAAGTCCATTTTCTCTTTTACTTTTCCAAAATTCACCATTTTCATTCTACCTCCTTGTTTTCATTCTTCTCTTCTTAACACAAAAGATTCATCATCTTCTTTTTACTTTATTTTCTTTTCCAATTCTTGAACAAAAATGAACTTTTCGTTTTCTTTCTAAAAACAAGAACAATAAGAACTAAGAAAGCTTCCATCGCAAGCCCTCCCTGTGGACACAATCCGTTATAGCTTTTGCTACAAACAACAAATCGAAGGAGCATATTAACTCTATATACATACAAGAGTTTGAACATTGATACAAGGACTTAAATGGTTTACTCTAAACTCTTGCTTCTCTTTTTCCTCGAATAAATTTTTGGCGCCGTTGATTGTAAAATCAAAGAGATAAGAATTACCATGTAGCTTTGGGCTAACGGGTCGTGTCCACGAGGAGGAATGCGATAGAAGCTTTTCAGTGTTTTTGTTAAGTGACAAAGAATGAAGTTGGTGTCTTTCTTTTAAGTTGAAAAAGAGAATGGAGAGAAGGGAAATGATTAAAAGAAAATTTGCAAATTTGGAGAAGGCTTTGGAAAGGGTGATTGAAAAATCTTTGAAAACTGATTTGTTGTTTTTAATATAAGAAGAAGATCTGGGCTCACTAATTTTCTACTCAACTATGTACTTATCTCAAGAACATTTGCGTGCATCACTTTTATCATAAGCAAAAACCTTTAGTTTCTTTAATGTCCAAGTAAAACAAATAAGATGGTTTCGTTTAAATCTTAAGCCTTTCTTTACAAATCATTAAAAAGAGAATGTCAAACCATCAAGCGCGAAGAAGCAAGTATGGAATAAAAAATAGTTTAAAAAGATATGTGCTTTGAAAGTCCAAATTTAAAATAAAGACATCCTCATGTGCTTTCAAGAACAAATTTTAACTAAGGTATTTTTCTGCTTCAAAAAGTGTTGCTTTCATGAAAATCAATGTAACACCCCGCTCCCCGAATACGTACTTAGTTGCGTATTCATATTTTCTGATAGTATTTTTTGATTTACTTGTGTTTGTTTTATATTATGAGATATTTACATGATCGTTTTGCCTGGATTCGGATCTGTGAACTTGGAGTCAGCCCTAGTCTGAACCGGGAACCCGATCCTAGTGAATTGCTCGATTTGGTCTTTTCGCTATTCTGATTTGACCGATTTTAGTTTTAAACATCATTTCCAATATTTTAGATTTTTTATGATTTTCTGAAATTTTTCTGAATTAAATTGTAAATCTTCAAAACGGGGTCGACGATACCGCTGCTCGATTCTCGGATTTTTAATTTACAAATGGAGCTGAAATTCTAAAAAAAATGGCTTTCCTGTAACTTCTTAAAATCATATTTTCTATCTAAATACTTTTTCTGAGAATTTTCTAAATTTATCGAAATTCCACTGGATTTGGTGTCGGCCAGTATCGCTGGTTGATTCCAGGAATTTTAGTTTACAATTGGAATTAAATTTCTGGATTCTGCTTTCATATTACTTCTTAGAATTATATTTTCTCCTTTCTGGCATTTTTCTGAGATTTTTCAGATTTTATCAAAATCCGGCCGACCCGGTATAGACCGATATTGATGGTTGACTTCAGGATTTTTATTTTGAAAATGGGATTGAATTTTTGAAAATTGATTTCACCAAAAATCTTTATATAATATTTATTATTTTGAGAATTTTTGAGAAGCTTTTCAAGCTACTTTAATTTTTGGACTTTTTCGGAGTTTTGGGTGTTTTCCCGGGTACCGGAATTTTATCCAGATATTCTACTTTTCTCTTTTTTCATTTTTCTCTCTCCTCGCTAAACGCGAGTTTCACCAACCCACATTAATATGGGCATCCTCTCCATACTGCATTTAATGCTTGTCCTGCAAGATCAACTCTGAATCTTATCACCATGCCTTTTTGTCTTTTCTGGCAAAACACAAATCTCGCGTTTTCCCCCGGACGTAGCTTTTATTTCTGCGTCTGGCTTTTTGCCTAGAAGCGGATTTGCTTTTTGGGGACGCAGCAATTGGCACGCAAGCCTCTTTTGCTTTGATTGGATGGCCACATTATAATAATCTCCAAACATTTATATAATAACCCCACTTCCTTTCTCTCTCTTACATTATCCTTTCTTTCTTCTTCTTTGTTTCCAGCAGCCACCAACAGAGAGCAAAAACAGCCCCTTGCTTCCATGGCCGGCCATCTCTCCCATCCTTTCTCCCCTCCATCCCCACCACCAACACCACCAACTTCTCCACCTTTTTCTCCTTCATCTCCTCCACCATTCCAACAACAACAACAACCATAATACCACCACCACACCCACCTTCTTCTTCCTCTCTTTCCACCAAATAACCCATCTTGTCCACCACCTTCTCCGCCATTTCCACCACCACCTCCATCACCTTAACCATCACCAACCACACCAAGTTCTCCTTCTCGGTGAACTCTTCCATCCTAGCCAACTCTTCGCTCTCCGAAACACCATTTTCAAAACTCCATTTTCACCAAATGAACTACACTTGCACTCCAATAGTGGTTTGGATGTGGAGCATTGGCCACCTTTTCGGCCATCTCCGGCCACTTCCGGCCACCTCCGGCCGCTGCCGGTGACTGCCGACCACCAACCCCTTTCCCTTCTCTTCTTTCCTTCCTTCTTTCTTTCTTTTCCTTCTTTCTTTCTTTCCTTTCTTTTTCCTTTCCTTTTCCTTTTCCTTCTCTTCTTTATTTTTCTCCCAACTGCATCTCTCTCCCTGTCAAACTTGCGTCACCCTTCCCTGCGTCCCTCTCACTTCTTTCCCTACGTCTCCCTTTTATTTCCTTGTCTCTCTCTCCTTCTCTGTTAATTGCTAGATGCAGCTCACCTTCGCGTCCAAGCAATTCTTTAACGCGATCTTTGCATTCTTGATATTTGTATAACGTGATCCGCGCGTCTTGTATCAACGTGACGCGGCGCTCATGCTCGCGTCTGCATTCTTCTCATGTTATAACTTGAAAGCGGGTCTCGAACCCTGCGTTTATGATCTCTACGCGACGCGACTCCCGCGTCTTCATTCTCTCTTCTCCTTTTTATTGAATGTGTTTAAGCGTTGGTTCCTGGATTTGGAGATCAGGGATTTCACAGTATTTTTCATACTTAGGCGAGTGTTCTCGCTTTCCTCTTGGCTTTCCCATTTCATCGGGTCAACTTGTATTATTCATGATTTATGCTGTTTGGAACTAACACTTTCTTTGATTGTATTCAGCTATTATTCTATCACTTGACAAGTACATGCTTGATATGTTAATACTTGACATGCTTTTGCTTGATACCTACCATCTACATGCTAATATCTGACACCTGTTTGCATCACTTGACAACTGATGTGTCATCACCTGACACTCGACTTGCTACTTAACACTTGCTTCTGATTATAAATGACCTCTTGAAATATTAATACTTGACCTGTGATTATCACATTTACGGGAATACTATACTTGTTATCCTATATTACATACAATGACTTGAATCTTGTACTTGTTATCCTGTATTATATATACGGTGACCTGGATCTACAGTACTTATGTACTCCTGAGCTCCTGATCATGTCTTGCACCTGCTATTCCCGTAAATTGACAATTACATAATAAATCATAAAAAGAACAACTTACATCGGGTCGGGGAAACTTGCGGCTATCAATATATGTTCGTGTTTACAGTGGTACTAGGCATGTTGTGTAACTAAAACTTTCGGAATCCGAAGTAAAATCCGATACAAGAAAACATGGCAAGGCATACTACAGATTCATAGCTGACATCTTTTATTATTATTATTACTCGTCTTACCTCGATGTCTAGATATGTGAACTAGCGCCCAGCGCACATATATCTACATCTGAGTAAAGCAAGCTGTTATGGAAACCAACGGGGGTATCAACGAACAATGTTTACAGTGGGTCCCGTACATACCCGGGACCACGACCCAGGATTGTTCCGTTACTGGTGGACGGAACCTGCCGCAAGGCGATCAGGAGGGTCTTATAGAATGCCCCTTATCAAGATAGTACCAGGAAGGAGGGAATCAGCACTCCCCTCGGTCGCCTGGAGGCCCACAGGTCAAACCGGAAGTTTTAGTTGCACAACATGCCTAGTACCACTGTAAACACGAACATATATTGATAGCCGCAAGTTTCCCCCGACCCGATGTAAGTTATTCCTTTTTATGATTTATTATGTAATTGTCAATTTACGGGATTAGCAGGTGCAAGACATGATCAGGAGTTCAGGAGTACATAAGTACTGTAGATCCAGGTCACTGTATATAATACAGGATAATAAGTACAAGATTCAAGTCACTGTATGTAATACAGGATAACAAGTATAGTATTCCGTAAATATGATAATCACAGGTCAAGTATTAATATTTCAAGAGGTCAGTTATAATCAGAAGCAAGTGTTAAGTAGCAAGTCGAGTGTCAGGTGATGACACATCAGTTGTCAAGTGATGCAAACAGGTGTCAGATATTAGCATGTAGATGGTAGGTATCAAGCAAAAGCATGTCAAGTATTAACATATCAAGCATGTACTTGTCAAGTGATAGAATAATAGCTGAACACAATCAAAGAAAGTATTAGTTCCAAACAGCATAAATCGTGAATAATACAAGTCGACCCAATGAAATGGGAAAGCCAAGAGGAAAGCGAGAACACATGCCTAAGTATGAAAAATACTGTGAAATCTCTGATCTCCGGAATCCAGGAACCAACGCGTAAACGCATTCAAATAAAAAGGAGAAGAGAGAATGAAGACGTGGGAGTCGCAGACGCGGGAGTCGCGTCGCGTAGAGATCATAAACGCAGGGTTCGAGACCCGCGTTCAAGTTATAACATGAGAAGAATGCAGACGCGAGCATGAGCGCCGCGTCACGTTGATACAAGTGTTTAGGGAAGGATAGTGTGAAGTTTTTGCACAAGTATTATGTAAAAGAGGAAAGGTTTAGATTCAACCTCAAGTGCTTTGATCACTCCACAAATGTATTCCAAATGATTAATGTACCCTTTTCTATCTCCGTTATAGCATGGGCTATACCGAGTCGATTCTCAGGGAGAGCTTGCGATGGAAGCGTTACGGTTGGTAGTGAAGAAAGAAAATGAAGATTCTTCTTTGTCTTAAAAGAATAAAAATGAATTGGAAAAAGAAGTAAAAGAATTGGTGGATTTGTTCATGATGGAAAATGAAAAGAAATCAAAAGGAGATTTGCTTGGAAATAAAACTAAAAGAATGAAAACTTTGTAGAAGATTTGAAGATGAAAAAAAAACCATGACTAGCTAACCTTACTACCTTGCTAAAAACTTACTAAACTCCGTGATGGTGAATGCGTGCCTCATGTTGATTCATCGGCAAAGATTTGTCTTGCGTGTTGGTCTAATTACTTTCCCACTTGAATGACGGGAGATCACTCTTGGACTTGTCTTGTAGACGCATAGATGTCATCGGCCTACAAGATAGACTTTCAATAATGGAATCAAAAGAGCGACACTCAAGGGATGCTAAGGAAGAAGATACAACATTCATTAATTGAAGTAAAGAAGTTGTACAACAAATAGCATATGTTTGGTGATCCATCTCCATGTTCCATCAAGGCACTTGTTCTAAAGACAAGGCTCTAAATGAGGCACACATGAATCATATGGAGAATTACAACAAGAACTTGCCAAGCAATTAAAGTAACCCATCGGAGAAGAGAAGACCATACAACTTGCAAGATTAAAGATAGCAATCACCCATGAGTTAGTAGTTAGCAAGGTTAGTGGTTAGCTAGACATGAGAAGAATTAGCTACTAGCCATTACAATAAAAGAAAAGCAAAGCATGAATAAAAGTGCAAGTAAAGTAAAGCTAGAATTAAAGAAAGCAAGTAATACTAGAAAAAGCTCAAGTAGAGAGAAGAGAATGGATGAATCCTTGCTTCACAAGTTGTCACTCCTTGGTGTACACAAGCTTTCTCTCTCTTACAACTCTCTTTTGCAGAATTTCTAGGGAGGAAGAAGATCTAGAGCACTACAAAAATCCTAGAGAAAAATCCTACAAAAATACAAGCATCTAATCTCTAATCTCCTCTCTTCTCCTTCTCTCTTCTTCCACACCTGTTGCGCAAGCCCTGGTTCTGTATTTATAGCCTCAGAGAGAAGTCTCCAGAAGACGGACAGGTGGCAGAAATCTGGGGCTCAACGGCCCCAGATTTGCGGCGGATCCGTGGCAATTTGCGGCAATCTCGCGGCCGTTGGATCCCAGATTTTTGTTACAAGTTTGTTACGAGATTGTTATCCACGTGGCCTTCTAAAATCTTGAGCTGGCGCGTAGAATTCTCTAGATCCTGGGTTTAATCTTGGGCTCTCTTTTGGGCTTTGAATTAATCTCTTTTAATTATTGCTAATTAAAGAGATTTTGGGCTTTTTCTTATTTCAGATGTGGACCTGCAAAAATAGAGAGAATATGAGTAAAAATCATATTTTTATTTGTAATATGCATGGGAATAATGTGATAAAATATGCAGAATTGAATACCAATCACACCCCCACACTTATTCTTTGCTCGTCCCGAGCAAAACAAAGAAAAGAAAAAACTATACTACCAATTTATTACACCACTTTCGTAGGTGACACGATTGCACTGAGCACGTGCAACAAGCCGTTAAACCTCTAGGTTACCCTAGAGGAGGAGTGTTGTCTCCTGAGGGTTTTCAGCAGATTACACCCACAAAATCCATAAAGAAAGAAAACAAATGTTAGTGTTTTTGGAAATTCATTTTGAAAGAGAGACATGTTTTCGAACTATTTTTGCAAAAATATAAGTGATCTAAGGTCATAAGTCCACCTATAATCATTCTCCCTTAAACTTAGTCTCCATGCAGGATCTTGTCTTCAATTAAGGTAAGAATTCAAAATTGGATTGAATATTTTATCCTTCATAAAACCTAGATAGTATGCACACCGTGACAGTGAAGATTTCTGGGATTTCAACTCTAACCATCAAGCCATTTATTTATATATATTATTTTCTTTTTCTCTTTTTTCTTCCCTTAGTTTAGGCTTTCTAGTTCACCCTTGTAACGAGCCTATAACCGATGACTCCCAAACCAGTTGGTCTTAGGGCACCAGATGAGAAAACATCCCTCGGGTTTAAGGACTCGAGTGAAAAAGGCCACGAAACTAAAGGGGATTATTTATTTCCTTTACCACCGTTAGGCGTGAATAATCATGCTTCTTGAGGCACAATTATCCTGCTTAATAAGTGATGTTCTATTTATATATTTTTTTTCTTTTTTTTTATTTTATGGCATTTTGGTCTTTGTTTCCATCCCAAAAAATGTGTAAGTGTGAAGTGCATGCTATCTAAGGCAAAAAATTCAAGATAAAAATATCTCCCCAATTTTACTTACTTAACCTATAATTTCAAACAAGATCTATTATTTCAACTAGGTTTAAAATGTCATAATTAAGGCTTTCTTAATTTCTAAGATACATCTTAATTTTCTTAAAAATAGATCAAAACTTTGTCTCTTATTTCAAAAAGTTTTTTTTTTTAAAAGAAAGAGAAAAAGGGAAGATTTCTAAAAGAAGTGTAAAAGAAAGAAAATCTAAAAACTCTAAGTTAGTAAACCCTCCCCCACACTTATCTCATGCATTGTCCTCAATGCATCGTGATATATGTATGCATGAAACAAATAGGGAAGGAAAAAATTACCTCAAGGTGGTGGTTCCGGTGGTGGTCTGATTGGTCCACGAAACATGGCCCAATCATCTTTGCTTTGGGTTCGGAGGAACCCACCAGAAATATCATGAATACAACCCACTAAAAAGATAAATCCATGAAGGATCTTTATTAAGTATTTGACCCCATCTAATTTCCATTTAACATAATTAATTTCGGAGTCAAATTTGTCAACTACCTTGTCCCAGAATGGTGTATGAAATGATAGAACGGTTAACTTGGACTCAGGAAAGACAGGAACTAACACCGACTCAGGAAGGTGACTTAAGTCGAGTAAAGGTTCAGGAGTCGAAATGAGTTCAGGAATTAGGTCCAAGTCAAAAAGTTGAAACTCCAGTCCACATGTATTGTCCAACAATGGAATGTGACCTAATATGGGTGATATCTCTTTACTTCCAATATTAAGGAATTCTAGCTCATCGCCATACAATTCTTCAAAACTAAGGTCAACATCTTCCGTCAGAATTGTACAATCACTTTCAGAAGTAAAGAGATTGTGAGGATCTAGGTCACATATCTCATTGAGTTCAATATCAAAAAATGAAAAACTTGCCAATTTGTCAATAGTATCTTCAGAAGTGTATAATCGGTCAAGTTCAATATGATCCTCAAAGATGGGTGATTCAACTTCATTATGAATTGGGACAGGATCCAATGTCGACTCCGGGAAAAGATTGAAGTCAGGTAAAGTTACCGGAGTTATTATTGAATCAGGAAAAAGAATTGAATCACTAAGTTGGGGTTCAAGATCACATTCCTCATGTAGTTCAATTCCACAAAAATGTGAACTTGCCAATTTATCAATGGGACTTTCAAAAGTATGAAATTGGTCAAGTTCACTATGATCATAATAAAATTTTGGTGATTCAATTTCACAATGGATAGGCACTGGATCCAATACTGACTTTGGAAATAGAGTGAAATCAGATAAAGATACGGGAGTCATTATTGGATCAGGAAGTAAAATTGAATCATCAAGTGGAAGTTTAGGATCATATTCATGTTCAAGTTCAATTTCAGGAAAAGGAAAACTTGCCAAAATGTCAATGGGATTTGAAGTTTGGACAAGTTCAGATGAGCGTGCTGAAATAGAATCTTGATTTCCAAAACTACATGACTCATCGGCTCTAACAGAATGGCTAGTGACACCAGATCTGGTTAAACGGTGAGAACGTAGAGATTCGACCATCATATCTATGTCACGATTTCTAGCATTTTGAGCATGAGTCATGTCTTCAAGCATCTTTCCATAATTGATGAATTCATTGGCTGGATGAAAAGATGAAGTGTTGTCTTGGAAGTGATAGTGAAATTGTGAGTCCATCAGATTTTGTGATTTGTGTTTGGACTCACGCATACTCATTTCCAAAATTGATGGTGTTCTATTTTGGACTGGTGGAAAGAGTCTGTGTCTTGAAAATATTGTAGACTGGGTGAAGAAGGAGGACAAGGAGTTTGAAAATTGACTCGGGGTACGTGAATCCCCAATGACTTGGTGAAGAGTTGAAATCATTATGGAAATTATAGTTATTAGATGGGGGGTATGGGTCATATTGATTCGGATAAGACCAATCCGGCACACTAGGTTGGTCAAGGTTATGGTATGCCGGGTTGGTAATATCTGAAAATGAAGTTGGTGTGTAATATGGATTATTATTGAAGTTGAAAAAATTGTTATTATAAGCCATATCACACAATGAAATACAAACAAAAAGAAACAAACAAACAAAATAGAAAAAAAAATTCTAACCTAAGTTAGGGTAGACCTATGACCTAGACGACTCCTAACTGATTAGACCGTCCACGGGAGGTTTAGTGTAGACTTTGACCACAAGCTAATCAGCCAGGTCAGGGTAAGGTTGGTGGGAGGTTTTCCGTCAGAGACGTTCCTTAATTAAATAACCACCAACCTTCGGGCTTTCAGCCCTCAATCCCTTTCCTAAACACTGATTTTGCAAGAGTCAAATTCCAACACTTTTTCCCCTTAGGATAATCTCCTAAATGAGTCCGAGATGTCCCTAGGGCCAACGTCTACTTTTTTATTAAATTAGGCTTGGGTTAGTGAGTGCTGGGATAGTGGTTTTTGGGCTAAGGAAAGGATAATGAAATCCCCCACCTTATCTTATTTATGGGTTAGTGCCCTTAAAATCGATTTTGTGCAAGTGTATGATATTAACAAACAAGGTTCACTCAAAGCGTTTTTAAATCAAACAAAGAGTGAGTCCTAGTCAATATGCAATGCGCACGTACCTTGCCTCCAGCACTCTTCAACAGTAAAAGTAAATGAATTGAAAAGACACGTGCCTAGAATGCAAATGTCTAAACAATTTTAACATTTCAACCAATGTTTTACTGTTTATTATAATTAGCAGGAGTATGGTGAAGCATACAAGAAAAGAATTATTGCAGAAGCTGTATTTTGCAAAGCTGAAGACCCTGCAGAAAACTTGTCAGTAGTGAACTCAGGATTGCCGCAAATCTGCGGCTGGGGCCGAGATTCTGCGGCAAAACTGAGGGATCCTGGTCTCTGCTTTCAAGAGCAGAGGCCCAGGTCTACTTATATGTTACTGCAATGCTATTTTTTCTGTTTCTTCACCTGTAACCTGCAACAGAGAAGAAAATGCGTTTAGTTCTTCACTTTAAACCAAAAACCGTTGCTCTCCTCGGCAACGGCGCCAATTATTTGTTTAGGGAAGGATAGTGTGAAGTTTTTGCACAAGTATTATGTAAAAGAGGAAAGGTTTAGATTCAACCTCAAGTGCTTTGATCACTCCACAAATGTATTCCAAATGATTAATGTACCCTTTCCTATCTCCGTTATAGCATGGGCTATACCGAGTCGATTCTCAGGGAGAGCTTGCGATGGAAGCGTTACGGTTGGTAGTGAAAAAAGAAAACGAAGATTCTTCTTTGTCTTAAAAGAATAAAAATGAATTGGAAAAAGAAGTAAAAGAATTGGTGGATTTGTTCATGATGGAAAATGAAAAGAAATCAAAAGGAGATTTGCTTGGAAATAAAACTAAAAGAATGAAAACTTTGTAGAAGATTTGAAGATGGAAAAAAAACCATGACTAGCTAACCTTACTACCTTGCTAAAAACTTACTAAACTCCGTGATGGTGAATGCGTGCCTCATGTTGATTCATCGGCAAAGATTTGTCTTGCGTGTTGGTCTAATTATTTTCCCACTTGAATGACGGGTGATCACTCTTGGACTTGTCTTGTAGACGCATAGATGTCATCGGCCTACAAGATAGACTTTCAATAATGGAATCAAAAGAGCGACACTCAAGGGATGCTAAGGAAGAAGATACAACATTCATTAATTGAAGTAAAGAAGTTGTACAACAAATAGCATATGTTTGGTGATCCATCTCCATATTCCATCAAGGCACTTGTTCTAAAGACAAGGCTCTAAATGAGGCACACATGAATCATATGGAGAATTACAACAAGAACTTACCAAGCAATTAAAGTAACCCATCGGAGAAGAGAAGACCATACAACTTGCAAGATTAAAGATAGCAATCACCCATGAGTTAGTAGTTAGCAAGGTTAGTGGTTAGCTAGACATGAGAAGAATTAGCTACTAGCCATTACAATAAAAGAAAAGCAAAGCATGAATAAAAGTGCAAGTAAAGTAAAGCTAGAATTAAAGAAAGCAAGTAATACTAGAAAAAGCTCAAGTAGAGAGAAGAGAATGGATGAATCCTTGCTTCACAAGTTGTCACTCCTTGGTGTACACAAGCTTTCTCTCTCTTACAACTCTCTTTTGCAGAATTTCTAGGGAGGAAGAAGATCTAGAGCACTACAAAAATCCTAGAGAAAAATCCTACAAAAATACAAGCATCTAATCTCTAATCTCCTCTCTTCTCCTTCTCTCTTCTTCCACACCTGTTGCGCAAGCCCTGGTCCTGTATTTATAGCCTCAGAGAGAAGTCTCCAGAAGACGGACAGGTGGCAGAAATCTGGGGCTCAACGGCCCCAGATTTGCGGCGGATCCGTGGCAATTTGCGGCAATCTCGCGGCCGTTGGATCCCAGATTTTTGTTACAAGTTTGTTACGAGTTTGTTATCTACGTGGCCTTCTAGAATCATGAGCTGGCGCGTAGAATTCTCTAGATCCTTGGTTTAATCTTGGGCTCTCTTTTGGGCTTTGAATTAATCTCTTTTAATTATTGCTAATTAAAGAGATTTTGGGCTTTTTCTTATTTCAGATGTGGACCTGCAAAAATAGAGAGAATATGAGTAAAAATCATATTTTTATTTGTAATATGCATGGGAATAATGTGATAAAATATGCAGAATTGAATACCAATCAACAAGACGCGTGGATCGCGTTATACAAATATCAAGAACGCGAAGATCGTGTTAAAGAATTGCTTGGACGCGAAGGTGAGCTGCGTCTAGCAATTAACAGAGAAGGAGAGAGAGACAAGGAAATAAAAGGGAGACGCAGGGAAAGAAGTGAGAGGGACGCAGGGAAGGGTGACGCAAGTTTGACAGGGAGAGAGATGCAGGTTGGGAAAAACAGAGAAGAGAAGGAAAAGGAAAAGGAAAGGAAAAAGAAAGGAAAGAAAGAAAGAAGGAAAAGAAAGAAAGAAGGAAAGGAAAGAAGAGAAGGGAAAGGGGTTGGTGGCCGGCGGTCACCGGCAGCGGCCGGAGGTGGCCGGAAGTGGCGGAGATGGCCGGAAAGGTGGCCAAAGCTCCACATCCAAACCATTATTGGAGTGCAAGTGTAGTTCATTTGGTGAAAATAGAGTTTTGGAAATGGTGTTTCGGAGAGCGAAGAGTTGGCTAGGATGGAAGAGCTCGCCGAGGAGGAGAACTTGGTGTGGTTGGTGGTGGCTAAGGTGATCTAGGCGGTGGTGGAAATGGTGGAGAAGGTGGTGGACAAGATGGGTTATTTGGTGGAAAGAGAGGAAGAAGAAGGTGGTGTGGTGGTGGTATTATGGTTGTTGTTGTTGTTGGAATGGTGGTGGAGATGAAGGAGAAAAGGGTGGAGAAGTTGGTGGTGTTGGTGGTGGAGATGGAGGGGAGAAAGGATGGGGAGATGGCCGGCCATGGGAGCAAGGGGCTGTTTTTGCTCTCTGTTGGTGGCCGCTGGAAACAAAGAAGAAGAAAGAAAGGATAATGTAAGAGAGAGAAAGGAAGTGGGGTTATTATATAAAGGAGTTTGGAGATTATTATAATGTGGCCATCCAATCAAAGCAAAAGAGGATTGCGTGCCAATTGCTACGTCCCCAAAAAGCAAATCCACGTCTAGGTAAAAAGCCAGACGCGGAAATAAAAGCTGCGTCCGGGGGGGAAAACGCGAGATTTGCGTTTTGCCAGAAAAGACAAAAAGGCATGGTGATAAGATTCAGAGTTGATCTTGCAGGACAAGCATTAAATGCAGTATGGAGAGGATGCCTGTATTAAATGTGGGTTGGTGAAACTCGCGTCTAGCGAGGAGAGAGAAAAATGGAAAAAGAGAAAAGTAGAATATCTGGATAAAATTCCGGTATCCGGGAAAACACCAAAAACTCCGGAAAAGTTCAAAAATTAAAGTAGCTTGAAAAGCTTCCCAAAAATTCTCAAAAATAATAAATATTATATAAAGATTTTTAGTGAAATCGGTTTTTAGAATTCAATCGCATTTTCAAAATAAAAATCTTTAAGTCAACCGTCAATATCGGTCTATACCGGGTCGGCCGGATTTTGATAAAATCTGAAAAATATCAGAAAATGCCAGAAAGGAGAAAATATAATTCTAAGAAGTAATATGAAAGTGGAATCCAGAAATTTGATTCCAATTGTAAACTAAAATTCCTGGAATCAACCAGCGATACTGGCCGACACCAATCTAGTGGAATTTCGATAAATTTAGAAAAATCTCAGAAAAAGTATTTAGATAGAAAATATGATTTTAAAAAGTTACAGGAAAGCCATTTTTTTTAGAATTTCAACTCCGTTTGTAAATTAAAAATCCGAGAATCGAGCAGCGGTATCGGTCGACCCCGGTTTTGAAGATTTACAATTTAATTCAGGAAAATTCTAGAAAATCATAGAAAATCTAAAATATTGAAAAACGATATTTAAAACTGAAATCGATCAAATCGGAATAGCGAAAAGACCAAATCGAGCAATTCACTAGGATCGGGTTCCCGGTTCAGACTAGGGCTGACTCCGAGTTCACAGATCCGAATCCAAGGCAAAACGATCATGTAAATATCTCATAATACAAAACAAACACAAGAAGTAAATCAAAAAATACTATCAGAAAATATGAATACGTAACTAAGTACGTATTCGGGGAGCGGGGTGTTACACTCCATCCACCTTATAAAAAATTGCGTCCTCGCAATTTCGATAAAGGATAAAATGTGAACACAAAAAGATAGGAATGAGGATTATGCCAATCAAGATATGAATAACTGTGAGCTGTTCTCCCTAATCGACTGAACGGTAAACTCAGGACTGAGACATCTCTGCCCTTCTGCCGTATATATACATCCTCTGACGGTGCCATAATAATACTGATCTGATGTCTGCTTATAAAAGAACACTGTCAGAACTTTAAAAGACTAACCCATTTTGAATAATATAAAGTGAGCTGACTTGGAGAGATAAACAATAATACTTCAATCAGACTGTGAACCAAAGCTGATGAAATCCATAGAATTCCGTAGTGCTGAAATCCATAATATAATATAAAACCTTGCATGGCATGATGTTGTCCTTTTGCAATAGAATCACTGATGTGCTGCATACATACTAATTTCCCGAGAATAGACCAGAATACCTAAGGTAGAGAAAACTCTGATAATACTGAGTATGATCAAGAAGACCAATAATTAAGTATTTCTGCATACTGGGCGTTGCTAACTCTGAAAGACATAGCCAAGAATATAGAATAACCCTAAAGAATTTTGTACTGACTTCTGAATGATAACCCGACTGCAGATGAGACATGTTTAAGAAACCTGGGCCCTGCAAGATTGGCCGAGTGGATCATTCATAAGGATCGTGGCGATAGCTCAAATACAGCGATAAAACCTTGTTCAGCGGATCCATGAAAACACGCTAGGCGAAAGAAATCTAAGGAACGGGCTATAGTGCTAAGCACTAAAGGGACTAGCCACGGGCAAAGCAAGCCTAGGTGAAGCTATCGCGTAGCACAGCTCAAGTGTTAAGCATTAGGGTGCAGCGAAGCTAACGCTCTGTGAGGCTCGCATATGGCTAGGCTCACGCGGCGAAGCCAGCGAGTAACACAACGCTAAATGCTAAGCACCAGGGTGTAGCGAAGTCCACACCCGGTTAGGTCCATGGGTGACTAGAGCACGACCCTCGCCTGGCGAGGCTAGCGGAGCCTATGGTCCATCAAATCAATAAAGACTGCCAGGAGTTAGTGGCTCTGAGAACACGATCAAGAAATTATAATAACCGAGACGTATCCCGAATGCTGTCTTCTGAATAATAACCTGACTGCAATTCAGCTCTGAGAATACCTGATTATATAAGCGATGACTACTCCGCTTGATGTACTGGTCTCCCATGATGTATCCATAAATACAAGAATATAATGCGAGGCCGAAGATCTGTCCAATATAAGACAATGTGATGTACCAGAGTCGAGGAATGTCAGAACACAATGAGAGCAAACCACATCTGCCCTGTTGTTACCTCACTAGTCTACGCACATCTTAAGTTGGCATAAAGATTACTAAAATCAGAATAGTAAAAATAGAAAAGATAGGAATCATAAAATAGGGAGGTAGACACGGACGGACTAAGATTGGTGATGATAGTGCAATAAGAAGGATATGATATAAAGAATTTACAACTCCCGGACATGCTAAAAATGGGGACAATGTTACAGTCAGTACTTTCAGGGTTTCTTTTTCAGATATTGAGCATCTCTTTTTGTTCTCACTCCATCATATTGAGCATCCTTTTCTGTTCTCACTTCATCAGTATCCTGACCTCCCTTTAGTCAGATTATATGTTTGCCTTCCTCTACCATGTGCCCTAGTCCTTGATGTCTTTTGTATATGACTCCATGCTGGATGCTGAGGATGAAGCGAGGTTATTTTGCCACTAGGTCTTAGATTCCTTCCCAATGGTGATACTGGATGAGTTGATCTGATTGATGTGATGTTCTCCGTCTCCTTGAACAGACAGTCAATTTTCATCTAATCTCTGAACCAGTATATGACATAATTCATAATCTTTCTGGCGGTTGTGTTGTAGGTACCCGGCTTCAGACAATACCCACATGTCATATGCTGAGGGCAAGGTTGGAGAGATGGCTTAGCTAGTGGGGCATCCAGCGGCCTGTTGGAGTCTTCAACTTCCATCAACTGAGAGGGTCTCTTCGTCAACTTTATCTGCATCTCATCCTGATCTTTCCTTTCCAGGTCTGTTCTACTTCCCAAGCGATGGCAAGAAACTTGAGAATACTTCTTGGACTGCTTGAGAATAAGAAACATCTTGATCCTCATCTTAAGGTCTTACTAAAATATTACTTGCTCGGTTCTCCTTGTCAGCTACCATGCAAGACACCGACCGACTATGCCTTAGGAATTTTGCAGTGTACTTATTTACAATTCAATCTTCTTACTATAATTTGATAAATCGCTCTTTCATTTCTTTCTGAGCTATTACAGAGAAGAATCTTCTCATAGAAATCCTTCGAGAACTGGTCCCAAGTGATGGGCTTTTCCAGTCTCGCTGCTTCCGCCAACCACCACGTCCTGGCCACATCTTTCAACTAAATCTCGGTCACTTCCACTTGGTTCTCGTCAGGGACCCGAGTTGACTTCAGAAGATCCATCATGTTTACTAGCCACTGCTATGCATCCAGGGCTTCTCCATGCTCGAAAAGATTGCCGACTGTAATTTCCCGAAATCTGATATGTTGCCTAGCTTCTGTTCCCGGAGTGCAACCAATGATTCTTGGTGCGGGACCTTCGTCTGTTCTTGTTAGTTTTTCATCATATTTTGTAGAAATTATTTCAAATCAACACTTCCTCCATTAAGGCCACTCTAAGAAGAACCAGAACTATTATGATTACCCCGTCTTTTCATGTTTGGTTCAAGAATAACGAGAAACTGAAGTATGAAAGGATGGGAGAACTTCATGATTCAAGGGCAAGATTATCAAGAGAGAATGGATAACTTTGTACTTGAGGTTGAATTGTATAACCACGACTCATGCATTCCAGTTGCAAATTTCTTTACCATTAATTTGCCGACTGGTTGTACTGAGGATGTGAGAGCCTAGGCTCTGATACCACCCTGTAACGCCCCGATCCGGCGGGTGCGGAGACGTTACTGCTGTTGGCCCAATGGCCTTCCACTCTAGTTTTGATGATGATTAACTCATGTAGTTATGTTTACTAATATTCTTGTGATTTTAAGTTTCAGATCTATTAGCAAGATATTAGTTGGTGATTAGCTTCAACAAGGAGTTTAGAAGCTTTTCATGATGATTCCGGTACCAAAGCTTAAAGTTCATTCAATTGCACTTGGCGGATCACAGAAGTTTGGACCGAGTCGCCTTGAAGATGCAAGATCGTCAAGAAGACTTAGGTATCCTAGTTTAGATTGAGTTTTAGATCCATTTTGTAAAGTTAGTATAGTTGATATGCTCAAGTGCTCACAACACACACGTTTCATGTTTTGGATTTGGTTTTCATGAATAGATTGATCAAAACAAGTTTACATTTTTTTATGTATAGTAGATGTTTTCTATCTATACAAACATGCTTTAACTTGCTAGACAAACTTATTTTGATATCCCTACTCATGTTTGGAAAAATCAAGTTTGATAAAAAATACTAGTGTTGGTTTTGATAAAATTGGCAAGACACAAAAATGAATTGATATGATTGATATATGTCTTGAAATTTTTATCACTAGTTTGTGTTTCAAAATAAAATGATAAAACAAGTTTTATGGAAGTTTTAGAAAAAGATAAAACTATTTTCAAAATATGTTTTTAACCTGTTTTCTGTTCCAGGCTTCAACCAAGTCGACTAGCCCCCTGATTAGTCGACTAGGGCTGAGGTCGATCGATCGGGCTGGTCGACCGACGTGCACAGAATTGTGCACGCAGCTGGCATAGTGGGCCGGCCGACGGGCGGTCGACCGTCCCAGAGAGCTCTGCTCTCTGTTTATTTGGGTCGACCGGGTGGTCGACCGGGTTTGCCCAACGGTCATATTTCTGACCGTTGGCGGTCGACCGGGCCGGTCGACCGCCAGCCTGTCAGGCTGCCACATCAGCCTAACGACTAGTTTTCTGATGGGCCTATATAAACCCCATTCCTTGGGATTTTGGCCAAGGTTTTTAGAGACAAAATTTCCAGAATTTCTCTACTATTTTAAAAAAGTTTTAAAAAGAGTTTTGTGCCAAAAAGATTTATCTTTGAATTGTTTTGGGCTTTTGGAAAATCAAAGAAAACTAGGTTTTGGGATTTTGATTTGATCTTTTATTTCTATCATATACAAGAGATTTCCCAAGTAGTTTATTCTTTGTTGCTTGTTTCCAAAAACACCTAGTTTTCCACACTTGAGCTATCACCTATCCTATTCTATTAGGATCTTTTGTTTTGTGGAAAAAGAAAAAGGAAAGAGGTTTGTGGTTGAAAGAGACCACTTATTGTAAACCCTTGATTTCTTGGTTGCTCCCTCTTTGGTAGAGGTTGAGGTTGTGTAATTGGGTTGTTGGTTTGCTACCTCGTAGGTAGAGGTGGAGATTGGTGTTTACTCCCTCTTGGTGAGGTGGAGTTGGTTGTTGGTTTGTATCCCTCAAGTGTGAGGTGGATTGGTTGTTGTATTGGCTAAGGGCCTACCCTCGGTTGTGAGGTGGTTGTTTGAGAGAGGAGTTTGGTACTCCTAGAGTTGTAACAAATCCTTCTCTGTGAAGATTCCCTCGGTGGGAGATAGTGGATTGGAAATCCTACACGGTGGTGTAGGCGGGGATGTAGAGCAAGGTGCTCGAACCTCGAAACATATCTTGGCCTTTGCGTTTGATCCATTGTCTCTCTAACTCTTTCTCTCTTACATTTGTGCAAAGCATCATTCATCATTCATATCATACTTGCTTGTATTTGTGCCTTGCATATATTCATATTGCCTATTCATATTATATGCTTGGTTGTTTGTGTGTGCCTCACTTGTACCTAATCAACAAGAGCTTCACATAGCGCCTCAACCCATATCTAGGGGAATCAAGAGGAGTTAGTCCAGAGCCCTTCACGGGGAATTCGGCTACACTTGTTGATTGTACTAAGTATGATTGCAAAATTTGCATTAGCTTCCGCATTAAGTTTGCATTTAGTTCTAGATTAGCACTTACACATATTCACCCCCCTCTAGGTGTTTTACAATTGGTATCAGAGCTAGCGCTCCTGATATTAGGCTTAACATCCTAGGAGTGAGATCCATTTGCTTGCTAATCTATTGTTTGCATTTGCTTGTTTGCACACTCATATAGTTTACCATGGACTTCATGACCCCACCTATTTTTGACCCTTCCAACATTGTTATTTGGAAGTATAGGATGTCCATGTACCTAAAAACCCTAGGTTTGCATGTCTTTCTTGCTGCTACTAAGAAATGCTATCTTGGTAATGGTGATCATATAGGGGCCAATGCACAAGCCCTTGAGGCTATTAGAAGCACATTGCCTAAAGATTATCTTATGCTTGCTTCTAACTTTGATTCTGCCTTTGCAGTGTGGAATTTGTTGACAACCACAACCACCACCTCCAAGCTTCAATTGCCAATTCAACCGGAGGAATCTAGTGGAGAATCCGATCCACAATGTTTCATGGTCCAAGGGAATGACTCCCTTGAGGTACAATCGGAAACTCAACTAGATAGCAATGATAATGCTAGTTCTTCATGTGATGATAATTTTGATGCTCATACATTGAATGAAGAACTTTCCATTGTTTGTGAAAAATTAATAGAAAAATATAAAATTTTGAAAAAGAAAAGTCTAGAAATTGAAAAAGAAAATAAAAGTTTGCATTCTAGACTTAACAATATTTTGCAAGAGAAGGTTGAGGTCTATAATGAAAGGGATTCATTGAGATCTCAATTAGATCTTGCTCTAAAAGAAAATAAAGTTTTAAAATCTGAAAATGATTGTGATAACCTTTTGAAGAAAAATGAAAATTTGTCCTCAAAAGTTGATTTTGTTTTAAAAGAGAATGTTGCTTTGAAAAACAAAATTATTTCTATTTCAAATGATTTAGATGTATGTTTAAAGAAGAATGAAGCTTTGAAAAATAAAATTGATGCACATGTTTGTCATGCTAGTGTAGCTTCTTCATCCAGTCTACCTAATGCATGTACTTCTTCTTCTAAAATTAATGATGATATTTGTTTGTTGAAGAAGAGAGTAGATTGTTTGGGCTTCACTATGAGCCAATGTGCCATGAACCACACACGTTTGGAATCCTTGGTTCGAAAGAAACAAGTTTCAACTTTTATGCATGCACACCCTCCACGGCATACACATGCTCCTCACGGACACACTCCTCACATGTATGCTCATGTGTACACATGTACACATTGTGGACGTAAGGGCCACCTAGCTAAATTTTGTTTTGATAGATTACATAATGTAAATTTAGCAAAGAATTTTGTTTGGGTTAGAAATGAGACTAACCCCCATGGACCCAAGAAGGTATGGGTACCAAAGACCACCCCTCCTATTTTTGATGTAGGTGTGGGCTCTCGCATGACGTGAGAGTGATGGCACCTTGGAGTAGATGCGTTCCGAGCCTAAAAGTTTATCAATTGGATGCATCACTTTCAAGGGAAGTTTGGTGGAGAGGACCACCATGTTTTGGAGACAAGGAGAGTTGCCTTCTAGGTTTTGGTGACGATTCCTAACTCCCATTTATTGTTTACATGCTTCATATTTCATCATTATTTATAGCATGTTTGATGTTTAGTGATTAGTATGTAAATGCCATGTTTAGTAGGATTATGACATACATGTATAGTATTTGAGACACCCATGTTTAATATGGACTATTCTTTCGTGTTCTCTTGTTAGCTTAGCTATCATGTACATCATAAATCTAATAACATGTGAATTTACATAATAATCATGTTTTGTTTATCATGTTGATTTTTATATTGTTTTGATGCTCAATGATTTGAATATTTGTTTAAGTGTTAGTTTTCATTAAGACTAGGATTATACTTGTACACATAGTGGGCCACAACTAAATCTATTTATATTTGTGCTTGAACGCTTATTTGAACCCATTAGATATGCTAGTATAGTCTAGTTTTGATGATTCTTACATTTTAAACTTGTATTCTCATTTTTGATTTGTTTTATGATTACGAGTTTCTATTTCATGTATATGTTTATTTTGCCAAAACTTTAAGATATACATGTATACCCCTTGAGTCATTTGCCTTTCATGCAAATTTACATATATGGACTCATTTGTGTTTAGGGATATGTATGTATGCTTATTGTGTTGACAATTCATACATATACCTTGAAATGAAATTTTGTTTTAATGAAAATTTAGCTTTTCATGTTTTATGTATTTATGTTTAACTTCATGTATATGTCCATCTTATCCAAACTATTGACTATACATGAGTATCCTTTTTGAGCCACGTGCCTTCATGCATATACATTTGTGGACTCGTTATGTTTTGGATATGTATGTATACTTTAGTTTGTATTAGACATACATATGCCTTGAAGATTAGATAGTTTTGATGATTTTCGTGTTTTAAGGAATAATTGAGCTTATTGCCTAATTTTCATGATTATGATCTTCACACTTTATTTATACACTCACATTTATTGCTTACTCATGCTTTGTTTTCATGAGACATATTTATGCTTGATTGGATTAGAGTGTTGATTATTATGTGAATTTCTTATTTCATGAAAAACTATTTTGTTTTATTCCTTGCTTGAAGGATTTCGTACTAGTTAACAAGTTTTCCATTTAACTAGTTGTGGTGTTCTTCATTTTGGTCGAGATTTTCAAACAAACTACATTTTCAAATCTATTTTTGAAAACCCCTACCATCCAAGGGAGGTTGGATGGGAGATTATGTTCATGTATGCTTTAATATGAAAATCATTTAATAACTTGAACCATGATTGGGTGGTAGATGATATGAGATATACACATGCTATTGTTATTTCAATTGGTATCATTGAACTCTTTCAATTGGTATCAATTTGATCCTTTTGTATACTCATAATTGTTTATTGTGTATGTATGATTTTCAATTGGTATCTCAAAATTTTGTTTAAAGAAAATACTCAAAATTTTTGATTTGTATTGCCTATATGCAAGGAGAGCTTAACATCTCTTCTACATATAGATTCATGATGAGTGTATCTTGTATTGAGAGGCTTGATATCCTTTCTTTATGTGATACACGTGTGTAGGGGGAGCTTCACATCTCCTCTTATGCATTACATAATATGTGTTATGTGAATTAGGGCTTGTCATCCCTTCTTCATGTAATGCATATGTGTAGGGAAGTTAACTTAGCGTCTTCCTCTTCATGAATGTATATTGCATATACCATTTACTTGATTGTTTTATGTTCACTTTCAATTGGTATCAAAATGCACTTCATTGACATATATGTTTCATTTGGTATCTTAATTGAGTGTACATCTTATGATTTGTTATTCACCCCTTATTTACATCTTTTGTGTTTTAGACAAAAGGGGGAGAACAATGCTTTGTTGATAGAAGAATTTATTTATTGTTTTAATTTTGTTTTTACCCCTTTATTGATGATTGACAAAAAGGGGGAGAAGTATTTGAAAAGTTTTATATGCATAATTATGATTTTGCATATATATTAAGTTTAATTGTTTATTAAATTTCTTTGGTATCTAGAGCTATTATTGTTTATGCATATCTATGCATGTTTCATGTTTAATATTCATTGCATAATTATGTTTATTTGTTGATGCATGAGTTAAGGGGGAGCTTCTTTGAAGCTTAAACTTTAATCCATGCATATATAACTCCATGAGTTTTGTCATCATCAAAAAGGGGGAGATTGTTGGCCCAAAGGCCTTCCACTCTAGTTTTGATGATGATTAACTCATGTAGTTATGTTTACTAATATTCTTGTGATTTTAAGTTTCAGATCTATTAGCAAGATATTAGTTGGTGATTAGCTTCAACAAGGAGTTTAGAAGCTTTTCATGATGATTCCGGTACCAAAGCTTAAAGTTCATTCAATTGCACTTGGCGGATCACAGAAGTTTGGACCGAGTCGCCTTGAAGATGCAAGATCGTCAAGAAGACTTAGGTATCCTAGTTTAGATTGAGTTTTAGATCCATTTTGTAAAGTTAGTATAGTTGATATGCTCAAGTGCTCACAACACACACGTTTCATGTTTTGGATTTGGTTTTCAAGAATAGATTGATCAAAACAAGTTTACATTTTTTTATGTATAGTAGATGTTTTCTATCTATACAAACATGCTTTAACTTGCTAGACAAACTTATTTTGATATCCCTACTCATGTTTGGAAAAATCAAGTTTGATAAAAAATACTAGTGTTGGTTTTTGATAAAATTGGCAAGACACAAAATGAATTGATATGATTGATATATGTCTTGAAATTTTTATCACTAGTTTGTGTTTCAAAATAAAATGATAAAACAAGTTTTATGGAAGTTTTAGAAAAGATAAAACTATTTTCAAAATATGTTTTTAACCTGTTTTCTGTTCCAGGCTTCAACCAAGTCGACTAGCCCCCTGATTAGTCGACTAGGGCTGAGGTCGGTCGACCGGGCCGGTCGACCGACGTGCACAGAATTGTGCACGCAGCTGGCACAGTGGGCCGGCCGACCGGGCGGTCGACCGTCCAGAGAGCTCTGCTCTCTGTTTGTTTGGGTCGACCGGGCGGTCGACCGGGTTTGCCCAACTGTCATATTTCTGACCGTTGGCGGTCGACCGGGCCGGTCGACCGCCAGCCTGTCAGGCTGCCACATCAGCCTAACGGCTAGTTTTCTGATGGGCCTATATAAACCCCATTCCTTTGGGATTTTGGCCAAGGTTTTTAGAGACAAAATTTCCAGACTTTCTCTACTGTTTTAAAAGAGTTTTAAAAAGAGTTTTGTGCCAAAAAGATTTATCTTTGAATTGTTTTGGGTTTTTAGAAAATCAAAGAAAACTAGATTTTGGGATTTTGATTTGATCTTTTATTTCTATCATATACAAGAGATTTCCCAAGTAGTTTATTCTTTGTTGCTTGTTTCCAAAAACACCTAGTTTTCCACACTTGAGCTATCACCTATCCTATTCTATTAGGATCTTTTGTTTTGTGGAAAAAGAAAAAGGAAAGAGGTTTGTGGTTGAAAGAGACCACTTATTGTAAACCCTTGATTTCTTGGTTGCTCCCTCTTTGGTAGAGGTTGAGGTTGTGTAATTGGGTTGTTGGTTTGCTCCCTCGTAGGTAGAGGTGGAGATTGGTGTTTGCTCCCTCTTGGTGAGGTGGAGTTGGTTGTTGGTTTGTATCCCTCAAGTGTGAGGTGGATTGGTTGTTGTATTGGCTAAGGGCCTACCCCTCGGTTGTGAGGTGGTTGTTTGAGAGAGGAGTTTGGTATTCCTAGAGTTGTAACAAATCCTTCTCGGTGAAGGTTCCCTCGGTGGGAGATAGTGGATTGGAAATCCTACACGGTGGTATAGGCGGGGATGTAGAGCAAGGTGCTCGAACCTCAAAACATATCTTGGCCTTTGCGTTTGATCCATTGTCTCTCTAACTCTTTCTCTCTTACATTTGTGCAAAGCATCATTCATCATTCATATCATACTTGCTTGCATTTGTGCCTTGCATATATTCATATTGCCTATTCATATTATATGCTTGGTTGTTTGTGTGTGCCTCACTTGTACCTAATCAACAAGAGCTTCACATAGCGCCTCAACCCATATCTAGGGGAATCAAGAGGAGTTAGTCCAGAGCCCTTCACGGGGAATTCGGCTACACTTGTTGATTGTACTAAGTGTGATTGCAAAATTTGCATTAGCTTCCGCATTAAGTTTGCATTTAGTTCTAGATTAGCACTTACACCTATTCACCCCCCTCTAGGTGTTTTACAACTGCGACGTATATACGCAGGTCAGAAATACCCTCACGTATATACGCTAAGCATCAGTACAGGCAAGAATCAGAGTACGGAAGCACGTGGTGCATTATACATTCCAACACATGAGTACAGTTACAAAGTTATCACCGGAGGTGACAAATATTACAAGAATATTACATCACTGATATGCGCAATTGCGAGAATACAAAGAAATGTACAAGTATGAATAGTACAAAAGGAGGCTCAGAGTCATAACAGGAAAACTCTAGAACCGAGCAGGGGGCCTGAAAGGATGGGACTTTGAACGGTCTACTGGGGATCCACGCTTCAACTGCGCCACTCTGATCAGCAACTGGGAGAATCCACACGCTCTAAGCTCCAAGACCTGGACATGAGGATCCAGAGGAGTCAGAACTCCCCGGCGAGTGGTGATGCGAAAGTCAGATGGCGAGCATAGGTAACCACATGTGTATCGATAAGTCTGAATCATAAACATGCATTGAAAACCGTGTCGTGGGCACAAGCATGTAGGAGCAAGTAGATATACAGCAATTGATATCAAGCAGGGAAAACTCAGAGTATGATCAGATAAGAGCAGGAGACTAATGGAATAGAACATGGGTGATGAAGCAGGAAGTAAGCAGGTACAGTATAATAATCATAAAACTGGAATCCGAAGTAAAATCCGATACAAGAAAACATGGCAAGGCATATTACAGATTCATAGCTGGCATCTTTTATTATTATTATTATTGCTCGTCTTACCCCGATGTCTAGATATGTGAACTAGCGTCCTAGCGCACATATATCCACATCTGAGTAAAGCAAGGCTGTTATTGGAAACCAACGGGGGTATCAACGAACAATGTTTACAGTGGGTCCGTACATATCCGGGACCATGGCCCAGGATTGTTCCGTTACTGGTGGACGGAACCTGCCGCAAGGCGATCAGTATTAATATGTTAGGAGGCAAGTGATAAGTCATGTTATAATAAGAAGCAAGTTATTATACTGTACCTGCTTACTTCCTGCTTCACCACCCGTGTTCTATTCCATTAGTCTCCTGCTCTTATCTGATCATACTCTGAGTTTTCCCTGCTTGATATCAATTGCTGTATATCTACTTGCTCCTGCATGCTTGTGCCTACGACACGGTTTTCAATGC
The DNA here is from genome assembly GCA_038442645.1 of Agave tequilana. NCBI lineage: Eukaryota > Viridiplantae > Streptophyta > Magnoliopsida > Asparagales > Asparagaceae > Agave > Agave tequilana. The sequence continues at coordinate 74,720 of JAVJIF010013377.1, read as the reverse complement.
ATGTTTATGATTCAGACTTATCGATACACATGTGGTTACCTATGCTCGCCATCTGGCTTTCGCATCACCACTCGCCGGAGAGTTCTGACTCCTCTGGATCCTCATGTCCAGGTCTTGGAGCTTAGAGCGTGTGGATTCTCCCAGTTGCTGATCAGAGTAGCGCAGCTGAAGCGTGGATTCCCAGCAGACCGTCCAAAGCCCCATCCTTCCAGGCTCCCTGCTCGGCTCTAGAGTTTTTCTATTATGACTCTGAGCCTCCTTTTGTACTATTCATACTTGTACATTTCTTTGTATTCTCACAATTGCGCATATCAGTAATATAATATTCTTGTAATATTTGTCACCTCCGGTAATAACTTTGTAACTGTACTCATGTGTTGGAATGTATAATGCACCACGTGCTTCCGTACTCTGATTCTTACCTGTACTGATGCTTAGCGTATATACGTGAGGGTATTTCTGACCTGCGTATATACGTCGCAGTAACGTCTCCGTACCCACCGGATCGGGGCGTTACAATCAATCAAGAGAGAAGTGATAAAAGAGATTAATTAGTAAGCCCAGAAAATGATTTAGCTACTCATGATGAAGGAAAACAAACAAGAGAATGAAAATCAAACATAAACATACCGAATTTGAGTCAAGTTGAAGCTCCTTTGATTGTCACTTCAAAGATGAATTACACACTCAATTCCACTCTTCTCTTTTTACTGGTCTAAACTGAAAAATAAAGGGGAGATACAACTTCTCTGAACTATCTAACAATACTCCTAAAATCCTAAAAATGAATAAGAAATTTAATCTAGTCTTCGCCCCCTTCTTCTCTGTCAAAAATGGTATTTATAGGGAAGAACCAGATGGTAGAGGGCGTAGGAAGATTGGGGGAGTAAACGCTCCCCCAACAACCTTAACAAGGCCGTGAAAACGCGACTAGGGCCGCATTTTCGCGGCCCTGGTGTGGCCAGGTGGCCACACCAAATGGGGGAGGTTTCCGGTTTGGTGATTCTCCGATATCTTCTGCTAGTTTTCTCGTTTCAGCTCATACATTTGTCAAAACGGCCTTTGATTGTTAGCTTTAACTGATTGATTTATAAAGATCCATTTTAACCGATGTTCAACCGGTTTTATCCTCTCTGATCTGCCTTGATCTGCCCTGATCTTCTAATTTTGAATTAATTCTGAATTAAATCAGAATTTTGATGGGCTTTTGGGCTCGTTTCTCTTCCCTTTCTTTTAGCAATGGGCCTATATTTAACAAAGAAGAATAAGACTTATTAATAGGATTTATTAGATAAAAAACATGGTAATGTGACAATATATGCAATATATGTGACCGATCACACCCCCACACTTATCTTTTGCTCGCCCTCGAGCAAAACATCAAACTAATCCTAATCAATTATTAGACCACTTTCGCAGGTCACTCGATTGCACTGAGCATATGCAATAAGCCGTTAAACCTCTAGGTTACCCCTAGAGGACGAGTTTTATCTCGTGAGGGTTTTCAATGGATTGCACCCACAAAATCCATAAAGAAAGAGAAAAAATGTTAGTATTTTTGAAAGGCATTTTGAAAAGAGAAAATATTTGAAGTATATTTGTAATAGTTCAAGTAATTTATAAGTTATAAGAATATCAAACTTTTCATTCCTAAACTTAGTCTCTATTCAAAAACATGTCATCAATTAAAGTAAGGAGTCAAATTGTATTTTTCTTCTAGTCTATTACTTTACCCTGAGTCATATGCACCTTCGTGACCGTGAAATTTGACTAAGGATTCTTTAACATTAACTCCTATGTCTTATTTATATTTATTTTTGATGGTATTTATTCCTCAATTCCATTAGGCTTTCTAATCTGCCCATGTAACGAGCCTTTAGTCGGTGACACCCAAACTGGACAGTCTTAGGGCATCAGGTGAGAAAACACCCCTAAGGACTTAAACACTCGAGCAAACAAGGACACAAAACCAAGGGTTTTTATTTATAAAATGTACCCCTTTTAGGCGTGAATACTTATGCTTCATGAGGCACAAATACCCAGCTTAATCAGAGGATATATATATATATATAAACTTATCTAATTATCTTTTGTATAAATACCAAGGCTTTCTTAGGCCAAAGCACCTAGCTAATCAATAATTAGATTTGTTTATTTTTCATAGATATACATATATATTTTTTTCTTTTTTCTTTTTTTTATAAGGCATAAGAGTCTTTGTTTTTGAACCCTAAGTGTGTAAGTGTATAAAGTGTGTATATTTCATCAAGGTAAAGATCAAAACTAAATTACTTTCACAAATTTTCTTCCTAACCCTAAAAATCAAACAAGTCATCTTATTTTGACCAAGTGTAAGAAATCCGAATTATGATTTTCCTATTCCTTTGAATTGACTTAATTTCTTACAAAAAATATATCAGAATATTGTTCTTACCTTTCAAAAAGTTATATATATATATATATATAGATATATTTTTCTTTATTTTCTTCTCTTTTTTTTTTTGTTAGTCATGTTAGAGCCCTCCCCCACACTTATCTCATGCATTATCCCCAATGTATGAAAGAAATGTATAGATGCATGAAATGAAATATAAAAGAGGTGCATATATAATACAAAAATATGTACAACATCAAGTTTCTCCCACACCTAGATCTTTTTCGGTCTCATTCCTCTAGCTCTCTTCCTATCATTCAAATTGGTCCTCTTTATAGGGCATAGTGGGGAGGCTAATTTTTTGTCATTTTAGTTTTCTTCCTCCCCAGTCTCACCTTCTTCAGGTTTTTCTTCCTCATATTTCTACATTCATTATTCAAAATTGATCTCCATCACACTTCTTAGTTGAAACTTCCTCACTATGAATGCCTAGGAATTCTAACTCAGTTCTATATATCTCCTCAAAGCTTAGGTCAACACCTTCCCCTGGAGATGTGTAATTAACCAAAATATCCCTAGTTGGTTTATCCAAACACATGAGTTCTTCTTTGAAGAGGTTTATAAAGAGTATGTCAATCGGAGGTTCTTGAATTATATTCTTATGTGATATATTATTGGTTGGCTCAGCGAAAGTGAAGATATTCAAATCAAATTTTCTTTTTTTAAAGGGGACTCTAAAATTAGGATCTCTGACATATGCCTTATCATTAAGATAATCACATTCATGTTTAAATAATTCATCAAGATAAGAGACTCATTCTCTATACCTTCACTTTCTTCATCACAATTATTTTCAACAAAGTTTACCTCAAATGTTTGGTCTTATCTTACGAGGTTTTTTTCTAAGTTGAAGACATTGACTTCTCTAGTCATGTCCCCAAAGGTTTATCTCATAGACCCATTCCTATAATTAATAATAGCATTGGCAGTAGTAAGAAATGGGCGCCCTAGGATAACAGGAGTTTGAGCCCTAGGATTGGACATAGGCTGTGTCTCAAGAACTATGAAATCAACTGGGTAGATAAACTCCCCGACCTGGATAAGGACATCATTAATTTCTTCCTTTGGAACTTTCACAGAACAGTCAGCCAGTTAGATTGTGACTCGAGTTGGACTAAGATTGCCCAACTCGAGTTGTTGATAAACTGAGAATGGAAGCAGGTTGATACTCGCTCCCAAGTCAAGAAGTGTGTGACTAATCTCGGCTTGTCCTATAGTGCAGGCAATGGTGGGACAACCCAGATCCTTGTACTTGCTTGTTAGGGATCGGACCCGACAGTAGCTCACTAATATTAGTGGCTAAGAAGACTTTCTTGGGTACATTAGTCTTTCTCTTCTTAGTGCACATGTGCTTAAGAAATTTTACATAGGATGGGACTTGTTGGATGGCATCAAGGAGTGGCACATTTATCTTCATTTGGTTGAAGATCTCAATTATTTTTTCATGTGTGGATTCTGCTTGTTGTTCTTTAGCCTATTAGGAAATAGTAGTATAGGCTTGTACACCTGACTGGTTGACTTATCTGTTTCAGATTTGTCAGATTTGGAAGGATTGGGACTAGATGAGGTGGATGCTGGAGTGCGATTATGCTGACTGAGATTGGGTAGTGTTGACACTTGGTTATCAACTTTCTTTCTCGATCTCAATGTATGAACAACATTATATTGATTTAATGATTGATCCTCAACCAAATGAGCTTGTTGAGAATTCCTAGGATTCATAATTGGTTGACTGGGTAAGGTACCCTTTTGCCTCTCATGTTGTGGATTGGCTAACTGGCTCATTTGACCCTCTAGCCTCTGTATTGTTTGCATGAGGGAATCTTGATTCTTCATGTACCTTTCCATATCTCTCTCAAAATCAGTCATTCTTCTTTCAAGTTGAGGATTCTGGAAGGAAGATGGTGGAGCTTGGTTGGGAAAATTTTGTTGATAATTTGAAAATTTGTTGGGAGAATTGTGAGGGTAATTTGGAAAGTTGGGTTGATAATTGGAAGAATTATGGGATGATGGAAGTGGCTTGCCTGGTTCGACCGTGGGTGGTCATTGTTGTGTTGGCTCCATGAGAAATTTAGGTGATTTCCCCAGGCAGGATTGTACGTTGGAGCGTAAGGATCATTGTTCGGCCTTGAAAAGGCCGCATTCATCAGTTCTGGAAAGTATTATTGAGCTTGAAACATAGAACACTCCTCAAACACATGATTCATGGCCGATAGTAAGTACAACCCGGAGTTGAAAATTAGTTTGGGCTGACTTGATTGACTGGACTTGGTTCCTTAGTTTCTAAAACTTCTAGTCTTCTTGCGAGGTTAGCTAACTTAGCCTCATTAGCTATGGATGATTCAATTGAATGGAGACCTCCTTTTGAAGAGATGGAGTTTGGATTCCTAAAATTTTCACTAGTAGGTTCCTATTAGATGGTCTTTTCAGCTAGATTCTCATATAAATTCCATCCTTCACGCTCTACCTTCTGCAAGAATCCCTTGGCACATGCTTTCTAAAAGGGTTTGGTTGAGTAGTCTAAACCGTCATAAAGAATTTGGTATTGTCGCCATTTCTCTATTCCATGATGAGGACATTAGACAAGGAGGTCTTTGAAGCATTCAAAGTACCTCCAAAATGGTTCACTAGGTTCTTACTTGGATTGCATGATGTTTTTCCTAATGAGAGCGGTCTTATAAATTGGATAGAATTTCTTCAAGAAGACCTTGATGAAGCCATCCCAGGATGTGATAGAGTCAGTCGCTAAGCTGTAGAGCCATTTTTTGGCTAAGTCCTTAAGAGCAAATGGGACAAATCTCAACCTAATAGCATCATCTGCAAGGTGTGAGATTTTCATCATTAAGCATACTTCCTCAAATTCTCTTATGAAGAAATAAGCATCTTCGGACTCTAAGTCATGGACTTAGGGAGTGTGTTGATGAACTGAGGCTTAAGCTCAAAGTTGTGTTCACCAACCGATGGAAGTTGGATGCAGGATGGAAGTGATGTTCTAATGGGATAGAACCTATCCTGCAAAGATGTCGGTTGAGCCATAACCGAATCTGGTCTTGGTTCGATGGAAGTTAGATGCAGGATGGAAGTGATGTTCTAATGGGATAGAACCTATCCTGCAAAGATGTCAGTTGAGCCATAACCGAATCTGGTCTTGGTTCGAACTTGGGTGGTGATGTGTTTCTAGTAAACCTAGATGAATTAGGGTCTCTTGACCACACTTGCATACACAAACACAATCACAAATAAGTTCACCAATAGTCAAGAAGAGAAAACAACCAAGCCTAGTCTAAGGTAACCTTGACCTAGATAACTCCTAACTGGTTGATTGTCCACAGGAGGTATAATACAGACTTTGACCATAAGCTAATCATTCAGGTCAGGGCAAGATTGGTAGGAGGTATCCGCGCAAAAGGACGGGCCTAATTAAGTCAAACCACCAGCCTTCGGGGTTTCGCCCCTCAATCCCTTTCCTAAATACTGATTTGACAGGAGTCAAATTCCAACACCTTCCCCCTTAGGATAATCTTCTAGTGAGTTCGAGATGTCCCTAAAGCCAACGTCTATCAGATTTTACTTAGGCTTAGATTGTGCGTGCTTGGAGATGATTTGTGGGCTAAGAAAGGGTAATGACTTTCCCACCTTATCTTGATTTGGGTTTTGCCCTTAGAATTGATTGTGCAAAGTGTGCAAGATATAGAAAAGTAGCATTCAAAAGCAAATATCACCCAAGAATATTTCCTAAACTATATGCTATGCATATGTACCTTGTCTCCAGCTATCTTCAATAGTAATTATAAAGTAAACGTAATTACACAAATGCCTAGAATACAAGTCTAAATATTTTTTTAAGCAATTAACAATCACTTAGATTACTGTTGATTAAAATAGGGATTGTAAATATCAGATATAACACGAATAATAACACACAAAAACTTTATTTTTGCAAGCAGTATGTCCTGCAAAAAAGAGTTTTTAGTAGTTCAACAAAAATTTTAATTTTTGCAACGCAATTTCTTGAAATTCTGTTTCCTACTTTTGAGAGTATTGGCACAGAATATCAAGTCTTCTCTTGCAAAACTTGAGTGCTAAATCTAAATCTTGACGTCCCTGAAATAAGACAACGAACTTGTTAAAAATAAATACACCGTTCCCTCCCCGGTAACGGCGCCAAAAATTGATTGTAAAATCAAAGAGATAAGAATTATCGTGTAGCTTTGGGCTAACGGGTCCTGTCCACGAGGAGGAATGTGATAGAAGCTTTTTGGTGTTTTTGTTAAGTGACAAAGAATGAAGTTGGTGTCTTTCTTTTAAGTTGAAAAAGAGAATGGAGAGAGGGAAATGATTAAAAGAAAATTTGCAAATTTGGAGAAGGCTTTGGAAAAGGTAATTAAAAAGGTTTGAAAAGTAATTTGTTATTTTTAATATAAGAAGAAGATCTGGGCTCACTAATTTTCCACTCAGCTATGTATTTATCCCAAGAACATTTGGGTGCATCACTTTTATCATAAGCAAAAACCTTTAGTTTCTTTTAATGTCCAAGTAAAACAAATAAGATAGTTTCGTTTAAATCTTAAGCCATTTCTTTACAAATCATTAAAAAGAGAATATTAAACCATCAAGCGCGAAGAAGCAAGTATGGAATAAAAACAATTTAAAAAGATTTGTGCTTTGAAAGTCCAAGTTTAAAATAAAGACATCCTCATGTGCTTTCAAGAACGAAGTTTAACTAAGGTATTTTTCCTAATTCAAAAAGTGTTGCTTTCATGAAAATCAATAAAGAGAGAGGTGATAGAAGAGATTAATTAGTGAGCCCAGAAAATGATTTAGCTACTCATGATGAAAGAAAAACGAATAAGAGAATGAAAATCAAACATAAACATACCGAATTGAGTCGAGTTGATAAGCGCGTTGAAGCTCCTTTGATTGTCACTTCAAAGATGAATTACGCACTTAATTCCACTCTTCTCTCTTTGCTGGTCTAAACTGAAAAATAAAGGGGAGATACAACTTCTTCGAACTATCTAACAATACTCCTAAAACCCTAAAAATGAATAAGAAATTTAATCCTAGTGTTCGCACCCTTCTTCTCTGTCAAAAATGATATTTATAGGAAAAAACCAGACGGTATAAGGCGTAGGAAGATTGGGGGAGCAAACACTACCCCAACAACCTTAACAAGGCCGCGAAAATGCGGCTAGGGCCACATTTCCGCGGCCCTAGTATGGCCAGGTGGCCACATCCAAATGGGGGAGGTTCCCGGTTTGGTGATTCTCCCATATCTTCTGCTGATTTTCTCGTTTCAGCTCCTAGGTTTGTCAAAACGGCCTTTGATTGTTGGCTTTAACTGCTTGATTTGTAAAGATCCATTTTAACAGATGTTCAACCAGTTTTATCCTCTCTGATCTGCCTTGATCTGCTCTGATCTTCTAATTTCGAATTAATTCTGAATTAAATCAGAATTTTGATGGGCTTTTGAGCTCGTTTCTCTCCCTTTCTTTTAGCAATGGGCCTATATTTAATAAAGAAGAATAAGACTTATTAATAGGATTTATTAGATAAAAAATATGGTAATGTGATAATATATATGTAATATATGTGACCGATCAGCCGTTGCCGGGGATGGTGACTGTTTTTGAGTTATTTTTAGTACTAAACAAATTTTTCTTCTCTATTATAGGTTACAGGTTTTGAAAACAGGAAACTAAGCATTGCAGTAACATATAAGTGGTCTTGGGCCTCTGCTCTAGAAAGCAGAGACTAAGTACCCTCGGCTTTGGTCGCGTTTTCTCGGCTTCGGCCACGTTTCCGAGGCAAGAAAGAGTTGACTACTGATAATCTTTTTTGCAGGGTCGCTTGTTTTGTAAAATTTAACTTATTGCAATAATTGTTTCTTATATGCCATCACCAGGATCCTGCTAATAACTAATAGTAAAAAGCTCGTTGAAAATTTTAAAAAATTGATTAGACATTTAGATTCTAGGCACATGTCTTTTCAATTCCTTTACTTTACTGTTGAAGAGTACTGGAGCAAGGTACGTGTGCATAGCATATAGAATAGGACTCATCTCTTGGTTGATTTAATCGCTTTGAGTGAATCTTGTTTGCATATTCTGTATACTTGTACAAATTGACTTTAAAGGTACCACCCAAATAAACAAGATAAGGTGGGGATTTCATTACCCTTTCTTACCCCAAAAATAATATTCCAAGCACTCAAAATCCCAAGCTTAATCTAAAAATTGATAGCGTTGGCCCCTAGGGACATCCGGACTTAATAGAAGATTAACTGTGGTTGGAACTTGTTTTGAATCATACTCCAGTTAAATCAGTGTCTAAGGTTGGGGATTAAGAGGTGAAGCCTCGAAGATACTGTGTTTTGGTGTAATTAAGGCTCATTGCTTACGCACGGATACCTCCCACCGTATTTTGCCCTTACCTGACTGATTAGCTTGTGGTCTGCTTCAAGCAACAACCTTCCCCAGAGAATCGCCCAATTAGGAGTCGTCTAGGTCTAGGAATCCTAGATAGGCTTGGTGATTGTTTTTTTCTTTGTTATTGTTTGTTATTTTTCTTTTTCTGATTATTTGTTGGTGAACGTTGTTTGTGCTGTGCATGATAGAGTGGTGCAGGGATCCAGTTACATCAAGACTTGTTAGGAATACTACACTTGCACACACACCACTTCCTAAGATAAATCCAATCATGGCTAATCACGTTTCACTCCTGGACAAGTTTTACCTGATTCGTACTTCACTTCCCTCCTACATTATATTATTCAAAGCTAATGGAAACAACTTTGAGCTGAAGCCCCAATTCATAAACACACTCCCTAAGTTCCATGGCTTAAAATCTGAGGATGCGTACTTCTTTATTCGGGAGTTTGAAGAAGTATGCTTGATGATGAGAATTCCCTAACTGGGAGAAGATGCTGTTAGACTGAGATTTATCCCCTTTGCACTTAAGGACATGGCCAAGAAGTAGCTATACAACTTACCTATTAGTTCTATTTCATCATGGGATGACTTGGTTAAGGTGTTTCTTAAGAAATTCTGTTGGCCCAGAGGCCCTTCACTCTAGTTTTGATGATGATTAACTCATGTGGTTATAGTTTACTAATAATCTTGTGACATTTATTTTCAGATATTTGATCAAGATATTAGTATGTGTTTATCTTCAACAAAGTAGTTTTGGAGCTTACACATGGTGATTCAAGAGCTCGTGCGTCAAGATCGCATCTAGCACTCGGTTGGAGTCAAACTCATTGGATCACGTTTGGATCGAGTCGGCTTGGAGAAGGAGTTCTATAAGAAGACTTCAGTTTGTGTTTAGTTTAGTAGTTTAGATCTTGTGTAAAGATTAGATAGTATTGATATGCTCAAGTTCACACACACAAAAGTTTTCATTTTATTGGTTTTGGTTTTCGGTTTAACCGATATTGGATTCATGTCTAAAACATAGATAGATATCTTACATGTATATTAGATCCTATCCATATACAACATGCTTCAAAGTTGTTTCAATATCATATTTTTGTATTTAAATGAGTTTTGGAGAAAACAGTTTTCTATTTCAAAGTTTGGTTTTTTGGAAAATACGATTTTCGTTTAAAGGCTAAATTTCCATATCACAAAAATGGTTCAAATAGTTTATAATATGTGTTGAATTTTAGACACACATGTTTGTATTTCAAAGATATTACAAGAACTTATTTTTGTGGAATTTATGTGATTTTATGGGATTTAATTGAAGATAAAAAGACAAGTTTTTAATTCCTTAAAAATTGGACCTGGCCTTCTGCCGGTCGACCGGCCGGTCGACCGCTGCAGAAGTCGGTCGACCAGTCTGATCGACCGACGTGCATAAACGTGCACGGCAGCTTTGGCTGGTGGACCAGTCGACCGGCCGGTCGACTGTCCAGAGAGCTCTGCTCTCTGGATCTGGCCCTGGTCAACTGGCAGAGAGCAGCTGCTCTCTGTATCTAGTCCCGATCGACCAGGCGGTCGATCGGAAGCACAACGGTCATAAAAATGACGGTCGACCGGAAGGGCAATTCTGCCCTTTCCAGACTGCCAACGGGCAGATTTTGAGAGGGTATAAATACCCATCTCTTGAGCTGGTTTCTTAATGGTTTTAGAGAGCAAAAATTTTCTATCTTTCTAAGTGTTTAACAGTAAGTTTTTAAAAGAGTTTTGGGCTTAAAGATTTTATCTTTATTTATTTTTAAAGGGTTAGAAAAATCAAAGAAAAATAGAGTCTTTGGGAATTGGTTTTTGATCTTCATTTCTATAGCTATCTAGAAGTTTTCCCAAGAGTTTTTCTTTGTGATTTTGATTTTCAAACTCTTTATTTTCTCACACTTGAGCTATCTATCTATCCTATCTATTAGGATCTTATTTGTGAGGAAAATTGGTTTGTGTTTAGTGATACCACCAAGAGTTGTAAACCTTCCTTGTATTTGTGTTATCCCTCTTGTGTAGAGGTGATTGCGGAGGTTGTGTTTGGATTGGTTGTATCCCTCTAAGTGTAGAGGTGATTGTTGGAGAGTTGGTTTTGAGCCTTATCCCTCAAGTGTGAAGTGATTATTGTTTGGCTAAGTGCACATCCCTTTAAGTGTAGAGGTGATTGAGATTGGTGTTTTGACTTTGAGCCTTGTCCCTCTAGTGAGAGGTGATTGTGTTGGCTTTGTACCTACCCTCTATTGAGAGGTTGATCTTGTGTGACTTAGAGCCTTGCCTCTTGTGTAGATGTTGTTATTGATTGAGAGAGGAATTGTGTACTCCAAATCTTGTATTACCCAAATCCTCGGTGGAGGTTCCCTGTGTGGGAAGTCCTATACGAACGATATAGAGGAAATCCTTCTGTGTGAAGGCAGGAACGTAGAGCAGTGGCTCGAACCTCGAAATATATCTTAGTGTTTGCGATTGATCTACTATCTCTAAACTCTCTCTTTTATATTGTGCATTGCATCATATTGTTCATATCATATATATGCTTGGTTTTGGTTGTGTGCCATATTTGTGTTGAACAAGAGAGCGTTATATAGCACCTCAACTCTTATTTAGAGGAATTTAGAGGAGATAGTCCAGAGCCCTTCACAGGAAATTTGGCTACACTCTTTGGTTACACTAAGTGTGTTGCAATTTGTATTTAATTTCACATTATTTCTTATTAGATTAGCCATACACCTATTCATCCCCCTCTAGGTGTACTTTCAAATTCTACCCCATCCATAAGACTGCCCTCATCAGGAAGAACATTATGCAGTATAGACAGAAAATCAATGAACCATTCTGAAAGTATTTCAAAAGGTTTAAGGATTTGTTAGCCCAGTGTCCTCACTACGAAATAGAGAAGTAGCGGTAGTGCCAAATTCTCATTGACGAGTTAGATTATCAAACCAAGATGCTCCTTGAGACTATGTGTCAAGGAGAACTTTTGAAGAAAGATGAGAGTCAGGGTTGGGACTTATATGAAGCCTTAGCTGAGAAAACCATTTAGTGGGAGTCTTGCCCTGCAAAGACTAACCCTACAACTTTCAGAACTGGTATGCATTCCATTGAGTCCTCTATAGCTGCTGAGGCTAAAATCACACGATTGATGAGGAGATTGAAACTACTTGAGGCTAGGGAACCAAACTCAGTGAACCAGGTCAACTCAACACAGGTGACAAGTCTGAGTTTCACCTATTGCCATGCCTTAACCTACTTATTTGAGGAGTGTTCGCTTTACCAAACTCAACAGATGTTCTCTGATAGTATGAATGCAGCCTATACCAGACCCAATTGCAATCCTTACTCCAAGACGTACAACCCAGGATGGAGAAATCATCCAAATTTTTCTTGGAGTTAGTCTGGTCTGAGCAGCCAAGACAACAGCTTCCACATCTGTACACTGCTCAAACCCATCAACCCAATTTCCAACAAAATCAACCAAATTTTCAGTCGATGTACAAACACAATTTCCAGCCCGCTTACCAACATCAGCAACAAAATCATCTAGATAGGAAAGTGTCAGATTTGGAAAGAATGATAGAAGCCTTGTCCAAAACTCAAGTCTCAATGATGAACAATTATAACCAAGCTATTAATAGGCTAGAGGTTCAAATAGGTCAATTGGCTAACTAACTTAATGAAAGACAAAAAGGAACATTGCCTAGTCAGTTGTTGACTAATCCAATGAACCCCTTCCCTATTAATGAAGCTGAGGACATAATTCTGAAACATTGCAACACTGTTCATATCCTAAGATCAGGAAAACAAGTTGATAACAAGGTTTCTAATCACCCAGTTTCCAACAATCCAGTGTCAAATCCTCCTGTGACTACACTACAAATTCTGAATGATGCATCTTCATCTTCAAGTTCACAACCATCCACTTCCAAGTCTAATGAAAAGGACAAAACAAATAAGCAAACTCACAAGCCTATTGTGTCATTTCCTAATAGGCTAGCAACAAACAAGACCAATACTCAAATGAAAAAATATAGGAAAATGTTTAATCAAGTCCAGATAAATGTCCCCCTTCTTGATGCCATACAACAAGTTCCATCATTTGCCAAATTTTTAAAAGACATGTGCACCAAGATAAGAAAAATAAATGTTTCCAAAAAGGTCTTCCTTACATCCAACATCAGTGAGTTGTTAACCGGGGCCATCCCTGTAAAATACAAAGACTCCGGGAGTCCAACCATTTCATGCATCATAGGACAAACTATAATAAACCAGGCACTGCTTGATTTAGGAGCTAGTATCAACTTGCTTCCCTTTTTTGTGTATCAGCAACTCGAGCTGGGCGACCTCTATCCAACCCAGGTTACTGCACAATTAGCTTATCATTCTGTAAAGATTCCCAAGGGAAAATTACAGATGTCCTTATACGAGTCAGGGAGTTCATCTACCATGTAGATTTCATCGTTTTAGAAACACAAACCCGGTCATTCTAGGACGACCTTTCCTAGCAACTACAAATGCGATCATAAACTGTAGGAATGGGTCAATGCATTTGACTTTCGGGGACATGACAAAGGAGGTGAACGTTTTTCACCTGGAAAAACAACCTCGGAACTGGACGACCATCATTTGAGGTGAACTTGATTGAAGGACTCACAAGTGAACATAAAGAGGAGTTAGAATATGAGTCTGACCATGAATTTGATTTGGAATCAGATGACTTCAATCTTGATCATATAGTTGAATCAACAGTTGAGTGGGCAATAAATGTGACCCCAATCATTCCCTTGCAAGAAGAACAACCCTTGATAGACATACCCCTTCTTCAGAACTAAAAGTTCTTCCTAGTAATCTCAAGTATCAGTACTTGAATGAAAAGGAAGCTTTCCCTGTGATCATAGCTTCTCATCTGACTGAACAGAAGAAGAGGATCTTCTTGCTGTATTAAGAGAAAACAGAGAGGCCATTGGTTGGACCATTGCCGATATAAAAGGGATCAGCCCATCCATTGTATAACATAGGATTCACTTGACAGAAGAGGTCAAACCAAAACATGATCAACAACATCGACTCAACCTCATTATATAAGAGGCTGTGCATACTGAAATCCTGAAATTGCTAGACAATGAGATAATTTATCTCATATCTGATAGCCAGTGTGTTAGTCTAGTCCATGTTGTGCAAAGAAAGCAGGCTTCACTGTGGTAGAGAATGACAAGAAAGAATTAGTACAGACTCATCTTCCAATGAAGATACAAGTTTGTATCGATTATCGCAAACTGAATGCTGTCACGTGTAATGACCATTTTCCTTTTCCTTTCATAGATCAGATGCTCGAGAGATTGGCAGGACACGAATATTATTATTTTCTAGATGGATATTCAGGATACAATCAAATCCCAATTGCTCCCAAGGACCAAGAAAAGACAACTTTCACCTGTCCGTTTGGAATGTTTGCATACCGATGAATGCCCTTTGGGTTATGCAACGCTCATGCAACGTTCCAACGTTGCATGCTTAGTCTTTTCTCAGACATGGCAGAAAGATTTCTGGAGATTTTTATGGAGATTTTTTGATATATGTTGATTCCTTTGACCAATACCTGCATCATCTAAAGTTAGTCTTACAAAGATGCATGGAGAAGAACTTGACACTTAACTGGAAAAAGTGTCATTTCATGATCAAATAAAGAATTGTCCTTCGGCATGAGATTTCAAGTAGAAGGATTGAGGTTGACAAATCTAAAATGGAGGTGATAGCAAAACTCCCTGAACCTAAGTGCTTAAATGACATCAAATCTTTCATGGGGCACGCTGTCTTTTACAGAAAGTTTCTTAAAGAGTTTAGCAAAATTGCTAGACCTTTAACTAATCTTTTAGGAAAAGATGTGCCTTTCCATTTTGATGAGGGATGTCTACAAGCTTGGAAAGAGCTAAAACGAAAACTTATCTCGGCACCAATAATCTCAACACCTGATTGGACTAGACCCTTTGAAATCATGTGCGACGCCTCTGATTATGTCATAGGCTCTGTTCTAGGACAGCGCATTGATAACTTGCAACATTTGATTTATTATGCTAGTAGGACACTTAATGAGGCCCAACTCAATTACACAATAACTGAAAAGAAATTTTTAACAGTTGTGTTTGCGTTGGAAAAATTCTGCCAGTACCTACTAGGGTCTAAGACAACAATTTTCAACGACCATTCCGCCCTCAGGTATATGATGCAAAAGAAGGATACTAAGGCTAGGCTTATTCGTTTGATACTTCTTTTGCAAGATTTGATCTAGAAATAAAGGATAAAATGGGCGTCGAAAATGTGGTAGCTGATCACCTTCCAAGGATTCCTAATGCACCAGTAGGATGGTACCAATCAACGAAAATTTTCCTGACAAACACATCTTCGTAATGTGTAAAGAGCCCTGGTATCCTGACATTGCAAATTAACTTGCAACTGGGCAAACACCTTTGAGTTGATCATATCAGAACAAGCACCATTTTTTTGACACAAATACGGTTCTTCTTGTGGGACGAACCATATCAATTCAAATATTGCCCTGATCAGATCATCAGAAGGTGTCTTCCTGAGGATGAACATCACAGCGTAATGACATTTTATCATGAGTTTGCATGTGGTGGACACTTTGGTCCACGAAAGACGGCCGGGAAAGTTCTTCACAGTGGTTTTTACTAGCCCACTCTCTTCAAGGACTCTTACAATTTTTGCAAACTCTGTGCAAAATGTCAGTTGACGGGTCGAGTCACACGCAAGAACATGATGCCCCTTACACCAATCCTGAAAGTAGAAATTTTCGACTTGTGAGGCATTGATTTCATGGAACCCTTTCCAATGTCCTATGGCAACCAATTCATTTTGGTAACCGTAAATTATGTTTCTAAGTAGGCTGAAGCTGTTCCAACTAGGACGAATGACAACTGAGTTGTGATCAAGTTTTTAAGACAAAATATCATTTCACGCTTCAGAGCCCCCCGTGTGATAATAAGCGATAACGAGAGTCATTTCTGCAATCGGGCTTTTGAAGCCCTAATACGAAAGTACTCCATTTCTGACAAATTATCCATGGCTTTTCATCCTCAGACAAATGGACAAATAGAGGTAATAAATAGACAAATTAAACTCGTCTTGGAGAAGACCGTGCGACATAATCGTAAGGACTGGTCCATCAAACTTATTGATGCTCTATGGGCTTATCGGACTGCCTACAAAACTGTCCTAGAAATGTCTCCATATCGAGTGATATTTGAAAAACCATGTCATTTGCCCGTGGAGCTTGAGCATCGTGCTTTGTGGGCGATAAACAATTGAATTTTGACTTGAAAAAAGCTGGTGACTTAAGAAAATTACAGATTTTTGAGCTTGAAGAAATACACAATGAAGCTTATGATAATGCTCAGATTTCTGAATACAGAACCAAACTCTTCCATGATCGATCCATAAATCAGAAGAATTTTGTCCCCAGACAAAAGGTTCTATTATACGATTCCAGACTCCACCTCTTTTGGGTAAACTGAAGACCCAATGGTCAGGACCCTATCTTGTGCATACAGTTTTTCCTTATGGTGCTGTTGAAATCTCTGATCCCAAAAATGGTAGTACTTTTAAAGTCAATGGTCAAAAATTGAAACCATTCTACACCACTGAGCCTGAGTCACATGGGACTTTTAAATTGGGTCTTTGCGACCTATTTTACACGTGATCAAGCCCTCCTTCAAATTTTCCTGTCATTCATTGTAAATCTTTTGGGAGGGGCTTGTAAATACTGCCAATTTTTTTCTTTTACCTTAATAAATAGAATAATATAGAAAGCAAGAAAATAAAATAAAAAAACATAGGATTTAATTGATAAATGACACCTAGGTTATCTCTCTTATAAATATACCCCATTATTAACCAATAAAATTAAGAAATAAACCCTAGGTAACTTATTTACGTTTTTACCTAGGGGTAAAAAAGAGAAAACACCCTTCTCAGGCCTCTATAAAACTTCTCCAAACCCACTCCTGTGCCTCTACCCTAATTTGAGATCAGATCTGAAGAGAAGAGACGAGCGCGCCGCCCCCAAAAAAAATCCCAGCCTCTGCCTCCCTAAATCTGTCGCGTTTTCTCTACCAAAGCTGCAGATCTGCGGCGTTTCTGAGGAGTCCTGCGCGTTGAGAAATTTCTCTGTGGTCGATATTCCTTGTAGATCCCAGATCTACTCAAGCTCTGCGCATTTCTATGTGGATTGCTCTGTGCAATTCAGTTTTAGATTCCCCCATGAATTCTGGGGAAGGTTTGCGAATTCCTATCTTCTTCTCTGAATTTCAATTCATGGCACTTACTATTTTTGCTGAAAAGGATTTTTCTAGGATCCTTAGTGATGTCAATGGGTATGGCCATGTGTTTCTTAATAGGATTAGGGAGTGGATTAGTTTACATTGGTTTATGATAATTCTGAGTATGAAGCTTATTATTATCCTGAATTTGTTAAGATCTTCTACTTTAGTATTGACCAAACCACCATAGATCTCGATGCTCATCAGTTTACTGTGCATCTGGTGTCTGGGGATATCATTGTCACCACTGATATGATGAGGATTACACATAAGTCCTTAGTAACCCACATCATAGCGAGCCCCTTCTTTGATAGAATACATGCCCATCATGGGTGCTCGTTGCACTGAGCAGGACCGTGCGCTCAAAGCCAGTACAACCTTCAGGAATATACATTACGTTGGACACTGGATCCAACGTAATATCCTCGACCTAGACCATACTACTTCTTTCAATAGGTCAGTGTTGCAGATTATTCATGATCTAATGACAAAGCAGCACACAATATGCATTAACACGATCATATTTAATTGTCTCATTACCAAGTCCACACGAACAAGAGGTGCCAAATATTCACATCCCGTATTAGTGACTCGTTTGTGTAAGAATTTCCTACCAGACGATGTCTTTGATTCATATGATCGCATATTTGTTACACCAGAACGGGCCACTAGTACATACTGTTGGCCCAAAGGCCCATCACTCTAGTTTTGATGATGATCAACTCATGTAGTTATAGTACTAATGATCTTGTGTTTAATTAGTGACAGGTGTATGATCAAGATCTTAGTAGGTGTGGAGCTTCAACAAAGGATTTAAAGATCGGTTTTGAAGCTAGCACCAGTTGATTCACGAGCCTATGCATCAAGACCACATCAAGAGTTGTTGAGCTCGTTGGATCGTGTTTGGACCAAGTCAAGAAGATGGAAGACTTCAAGGGAAGACTTCAAGATCAAGACTTGTGTCTAGGTATAAGATTTTTATTTTAGATAAAATGTAAAGGATAGAATAGTTGGTGGATTGCTCAAGTATATATCACACACACACTCTTGATTTAGTTTATTTTTAGAAAAGATTTTTTAACCAAAAACCAAAATGATATTTGTCCAAAATGAAAGGTATTGTTTTTGGAATTTCTTATATGCATATCTTTTATCCAAAACCATATTTAGAACTTAATGCCAAAAACATAGATATTTCATCTTAATTGTGTAGTGGATCATATCCATACACACTATGCTTTAATGAATTCAACATATCTTGTTTTTGTATCATGAAGAAGTTTGGAAAACAAGTTTTAGAAAAATACAAGTTTTTCATTTGAGCCAATACTTCCATGTTACAAAAATAGTCCAATCTTTTATAACATGCCTTGATTTTGTGCAAGCATGTTTGTTTATCAAAGTATATTGGTAAAACTATTTTTGTAGATTTTTAAGTATTTTATGGGATTTTATTTGAGCCAAAAAGACAAACTTTTTAATTCCAGATTTTTGCTTCCAGGCTTCAGCAAGTCGACTGTATAGTCGACTATATCTGAAGGCGGTCGACCGGATCGGTCGACCGACATGCACAGACGTGCACGCTTGACCTGGCAGGATGCCGGGCGACTGGGCAGACGACCGAAACTAAGAGCAGTGCTCTCTGTTCTTTTGGGTCGACCGGGCGGTCGACCGGAGGCTCCAACGGTCGGATTTTTGACCGTTGGCGGTCGACCGGGCGGTCGACCGGCAGGCCTGACAGACCCTAACGGCTAGTTTTTTGACAGCCTATAAATTTGAGGGTCTTGTCATTGCTTTGATCTAAGATTTTAGGAGAGCTTTGAGCCAGTTTTTCCCATTCCATTAAAAGAGTTTTCTCCACATATTTGAGAGCAAATACTTCCAATCTAAAGGGAAGATTTTATCAAGAGTGTTTAAAGTGATTTCTTGAGTTTTTCAACATAGTTCTTTCCTTGCTTTCTCACAATCACTTGAGCTATCCATTGCCTTATCTATCCATAGGATTGTGTTGTGAGAGTTTGTAATTGATGATCAAAGTGTTTTAGATCACAAAGAGATTTCTTCTTTGTTCTTTGAGGAGGCGGACAAGTGTGTTCGCGGTGGTTTAGAGTTCTTGTGTTAACTCGGTGGTTTGAGGTGTGGCCTCGGCGAGCTAGTGAACTTGCGTGTGTACGGGACTAGGGAGTCCGAGGGCTTGTAGGTGTTGCGGCACTGGGGAGAGATCCATTGGGATCTTGCATAGTGAAAATCCTTCGTGTGTCGAAGGCGGGGATGTAGAGCAAGTGTGCTCGAACCTCGAAACAAACCCTTTGTGTTTGCGATTGCTCACTCTCTCTCTCTTTGTCTCTTATGATATCTTGCATGCTTATTACTTGTCTTTATCTTTCATGCTTGATATATTGTGTGCATAATTGATACATACTTGCTTGAGATTGTTTGCTAACACTTGTATTCAACCAAGAGAGCCAACGCGGCACCTCAACCCATTCAAGGGGAATCTAGAGGAGTTTGTCCAGAGCCCTTCACGGGGAATTCGGCAACACTCTTGTGTTATACGTGGTGTTTAGTGTAATAGTTTAATTTGGTCATAATTATTTTAGCTTCCGCATTATTTGGCATTAAGTGACCATTAGATTAGCCATCACCTATTCACCCCACTCTAGGTGATTTACAATTGGTACCAGAGCTTGGTACTCTGATTTGGGTCTAACAACCTAGAGTTAAAGATCCTCATTTTAGGCTAATCACAATATTTTATACACACACACCATGGACTTCATGTCACCACCCACCTTTGACATTCTTAACATCCAAATTTGGAAGGTTAAGATGTCGTTGTACCTCAAAGCCTTAGGATTTCATGTTTATCTTGCCACTACTAATAATGCATATTGTTTAGATGGTAAGAATTTTGAGGCTAATGCAAAAGCCCTTCATGCTTTAAAGTCAACCCTAAATGATGATTATTTATCTAGGGTTTTTAATGTTGATTCGGCTTTTGTAGCTTGGAACATCATCACCTCCCTTGGCGAAAAGGATCTATATTAT
Source organism: Agave tequilana (assembly GCA_038442645.1). Classification (NCBI taxonomy): domain Eukaryota; kingdom Viridiplantae; phylum Streptophyta; class Magnoliopsida; order Asparagales; family Asparagaceae; genus Agave; species Agave tequilana. The sequence goes on along the minus strand of JAVJIF010013377.1, from coordinate 54,453 downwards.
GCCGGGAGCGATTCGGACGTTGGAAACAACACCTCCAACGTGTGCTACATGGTCCAAGGGGATAACCCCCTTGAGGTAAACACCGAATCCGAGCGAGATGATGAAGACATTTCATATGATGAGCTCACTTCATTTTGTCAATTACTTCTTGAGAAATATGACATGATTAAGAAAGATAATAAAAATTTGAAAAAGAACATTGCTTGCATGCATAAAGAACATGATTCATTTAGGAATAACATTGCATGCTTAGAAAAAGAAAATAAAGATTTGAAAAATGAGAATGTTTCCTTACTTTCAAAATTGAATGATTTATGTGAAGGAAACAATACCTTGAAAAATAAAATTGATTTGGTGGAAAAACAAAAAGAAATTGTTTTGCAAGAAAATCACTCTTTAAAAAGAAAATTTGTTAAAAAAGAAAAAGATTTTTTTTCACAAAAGAAAAAGAAAAATGATTTTACATCTCATCATGCTTTACATGCCACCACTAATGAGATTAAAAATTTGAAAAATAAAATGGATTGTTTGAGTTCAACCTTGAACTCTTGTGCATTTAATCATTCTAAGTTGGAGTCTATGTTTTCAAAGAAACAAGCTCCACATGTTCATGCACATCATAATCATGCATTTGCTTATGTTCCACAACACGATCACAAACATACACATAAGCATACTAAGGTGTACACTTGTACACATTGTGACCGCAAAGGCCATCTAGCAAAATTTTGTTATGATAGGTTAAATCATTTTAATTTTGCTAATAAAAATTTTTGGGTTCCTTACAAGACTAACCCCAAAGGACCCAAGAAAATATGGGTACCAAAATCCCCACCTTGTGTATTTGATGTAGGTGAGGGATCTCTCAAGACGTGAGAGATTTGGTGCCTTGATGGTGGGTGCACTTGAACTTAAAGGACACATATTTGGAGCACCGCTATCAAGGAGGTTTTGGTGGGAAAGACCACCATATTTGGAGCTTTGGAGTTGGTAACAATCTCTAAACTCCTATTTTATTTATGTTCATACTTGTTCATTCATAATATTCATAGCATGTTCATGTTTTATGATTTAATGTGCTTCATGTGGTAAAAACATGCTTAGATGTAGTTTATATCAAAACTTGTATTATACATATATAAATAGTGAGCTACATTAGTTTTATATATGATTGCACTTCATGCTCATTTGTACCCACTATTTGCATATATATAGACTGATTTTGATGATTCTCTCATTTATACATGCTTTGCCAATTTTTATGATTTTACTTCATGTATATGTTTAATTCAAATCTAATAAATATACATGTATACCCGTGAGTCTCTTGCCTTCATGCAAATACATTTGATAGACTCTTTTATATTTGGGATATGTATGCATATTGTTAGAATTGGATAAATCATACATATGCCTAGAAGTTTATTGTTAAATGAAAATTTGTATTTTCAAGATTTGTTTTTGATAAAATGTTATTCATGTTTGATGTGAGCTTCATTGATTATTTTCATGAAATTACTAATTACATGATGCTTGTACACTCACATTTTTTTGGTATGATTGTCATGACTATGTTTCATGTACACATTTTATGAGCTTTATAGATCTTGAGTGTCAACCTTGTGTATTTAGTGATGCTTTATGAAAAACATATGATTTGATGTACTTGAAGGATCTTTAACTAGTTGTTCAAAAACTATTTTATACTAGTTACTTATTCTTCAATTAGTTTATAAAATCTTCACATGATCCTATTTTCAATCATATGGATAAATTCTTTTGTGTTCTCAAAATTTTATGCTTCATGATTTGAATATTAGTTTAAATGTTAATTTTTGTCAACACTTGGATTTATACTTGTACACATTATGGGCCACAAATAAATCTATATATGGTTGGGTTTGATTGCTTATTTGTGCCCATTAGGTATGCTAGTATAGCCTAGTTTTGATGATCCATACATTTTTAAACTTGTATTCCCATTTTAGATTTGTGTTATGATCATGTGCTTTCATTTCATGTATATGTTTATTTTGCCAAACTTTAAGATATACATGTATACCTCTTGAGTCATTTGCCTTTCATGTAAATCTATATATATGGACTCAATTGTGTTTTAGGGATATGTATGTATACTTTTTGTGTTGTTAAAACATACATATACCTTGAAATATAAATATTTTTTTAATAAAAAATTTTTTTTGTGATGATTTTCATGTTTTCAAAATTTATGATAATTTTCATATTGTCTCATTTAAAGGAATATTGAGCTTTACTGTCATTTTTCATGATGCCATGTTTCATATAACACTAGTGCACTCATTTCTTTTGAATATTTTTCTCATGAGTATGGTTTCATGAGTTTTTATATGGACTTTATGGATATTAGAGTGTTTTTAGTGCCATGTGATTTACACACATTTCATGAAAAACATTTTTGATTTATTCTTTGATTGAAGGATTCCGTACTAGTTTTTTTAAACATTTTCATTTAACTAGTTCGAATTCTTGATGTATACACTTAAGCTTAATTTTTCAATTGGTATCATTGGATATTTTCAATTGGTATCAACATGACTCTTTTTGTATACACTCATGTTTATATTTATGTATGTATCAAGTTCAATTGTATGTATCAATTTCAATATCAATGGTATACTCATTTTTCATACATATATATATATATATGATACTTTTGTGCTTGAGTTAAAAAGATTTATATATTTAAAGCACAAAGTTTATTAATGCTAAGCTTAATTCAAATCTTATTTTTCAAGCTTATGCATTAGTTTTTAAATTGGTATCAATATGGTTGATCATTACTTTACTATTGATTGCTATTTTACAATCGATCTTTTCTAATTGATATCAAAATTCAAAATTGTTTATTGAGAAAATTCAAAATTTTGTTTTATAAGAAAAATTCAAAATTTTTGATTTATATTGCCTATATGCAAGGAGAGCTTAACATCTCTTCTACATATAGATTCATGTTGAGTGTATCTTGTATTGGGGAGCTTGACAACTCTTCTTTATGTGATACATGTGTGTAGGGGGAGCTTCACATCTCCTCTTATGCATGGCATATTATGCGTTATGTGAATTAGGGCTTGTCATCCCTCTTCATGTATTGTATATATATTGGGAAGTTAACTTAGCGTCTTCCTCTTCATGAATGTATATCGCATATACTCTGTATTGATTGATTTGATTTAACCATTTTTGATCTCTTTGTTTATGACAAAAAGGGGGAGAAAAATTTGATGATTTTGTTTTTACCCCTTTGTTGATGATTGACAAAAAGGGGGAGAAGAATTTGAGGTTTATATGCATGTTGAGTAATATTTATGTTTATGCATATATGTTTTGTTTTACAATTAGGAACAAAAGATTTGATTATCTCCATTTGCATGCATGTCTATGTGCTTTATTGTCATATTTATTTATTATTTGCTATGCATGAGTTAAGGGGGAGCTTCTTTGAAGCTTTACTTTAATCCATGCATATATAACTTCATGAGTTTTGTCATCATCAAAAAGGGGGAGATTGTTGGCCCAAAGGCCCATCACTCTAGTTTTGATGATGACCAACTCATGTAGTTATAGTACTAATGATCTTGTGTTTAATTAGTGACAGGTGTATGATCAAGATCTTAGTAGGTGTGGAGCTTCAACAAAGGATTTAAAGATCGGTTTTGAAGCTAGCACCGATTGATTCACGAGCCTATGCATCAAGACCACATCAAGAGTTGTTGAGCTCGTTGGATCGTGTTTGGACCAAGTCAAGAAGATGGGAAGACTTCAAGGGAAGACTTCAAGATCAAGACTTGTGTCTAAGTATAAGATTTTTGTTTTAGATAAAATGTAAAGGATAGAATAGTTGGTGGATTGCTCAAGTATATATCACACACACACTCTTGATTTAATTTGTTTTTAGAAAAGATTTTTTAACCAAAAACCAAAATGATATTTGTCCAAAATGAATTGTTTTTGAAATTTCTTATATGCATATCTTTTATCCAAAACCATATTTAGAACTTAATGCCAAAAACATAGACATTTCATCTTAATTGTGTAGTGGATCATATCCATACACACTATGCTTTAATGAATTCAACATATCTTGTTTTTGTATCATGAAGAAATTTGAAAAACAAGTTTTAGAAAAATACAAGTTTTTCATTTGAGCCAATACTTCCATCTTACAAAAATAGTCCAATCTTTTATAACATGCCTTGATTTTGTGCAAATATGTTTGTTTATCAAAGTATATTGGTAAAACTATTTTTATAGATTTTTAAGTATTTTATGGGATTTTATTTGAGCTAAAAAGACAAACTTTTTAATTCCAGATTTTTGCTTCCAGGCTTCAGCAAGTCGACTGTATAGTCGACTATATCTGAAGGCGGTCGACCGGATCGGTCGACCAGATCGGTCGACCGACGTGCACAGACGTGCACGCTTGACCTGGCAGGATGCCGGGCAACCGGGCGGACAGCCGGAACTAAGAGCAGTGCTCTCTATTCTTTTGGGTCGACCGGACGGTCGACCGGAGGCTCCAACGGTCGGATTTTTGACCGTTGGCGGTCGACCGGGCGGTCGACCGGCAGGCCTGACAGACCCCAACGGCTAGTTTTTGACAGCCTATAAATTTGAGGGTCTTGTCATTGTTTTGATCTAAGATTTTAGGAGAGCTTTGAGCCAGTTTTTTCCACTCCATTAAAAGAGTTTTCTCCACATATTTGAGAGCAAATACTTCCAATCTAAAGGAAGATTTTATCAAGAGTGTTTAAAGTGATTTGTTGAGTTTTCAACATAGTTCTTTCCTTGCTTCTCACAATCACTTGAGCTATCCATTGCCTTATCTATCCATAAGATTGTGTTGTGAGAGTTTGTAATTGGTGATCAAAGTGTTTTAGATCACAAAGAGATTTCTTCTTTGTTCTTTGAGGAGGCGGACAAGTGTGTTCGCGGTGGTTTAGAGTTCTTGTGTGAACTCGGTGGTTTGAGGTGCGGCCTCGGCGAGCTAGTGAGCTTGCGTGTGTACGGGACTAGGGAGTCTGAGGGCTTGTAGGTGTTGCGGCACCGGGGAGAGATCCATTGGGATCTTGCATAGTGAAAATCCTTCGTGTGTCGAAGGCGGGGATGTAGAGCAAGTGTGCTCGAACCTCGAAACAAACCCTTTGTGTTTGCGATTGCTCACTCTCTCTCTCTCTCTTTGTCTCTTATGATATCTTGCATGCTTATTACTTGTCTTTATCTTTCATGCTTGATATATTGTGTGCATAATTGATACATACTTGCTTGGGATTGTTTGCTAACACTTGTATTCAACCAAGAGAGCCAACGCGGCACCTCAACCCATTCAAGGGGAATCTAGAGGAGTTTGTCCAGAGCCCTTCACGGGGAATTCGGCAACACTCTTGTGTTATACGTGGTATTTAGTGTAATAGTTTAATTTGGTCATAATTGTTTTAGCTTCCGCATTATTTGTCATTAAGTGACCATTAGATTAGCCATCACCTATTCACCCCCCCTCTAGGTGATTTACACATACAATAACTGTTTACATGCTGTTTGGACCCCTAGTGTCCAACCTGAGCATACCCAAGCAGAATCCTCTTCTGAGGAACTATTGAAGGAGGATGATGAGCTTGCTTTTTGGCAGCAGCCCCCGCCCACTGATTCTAGAGCCTTCATGTCTTCCATATGGAAAGGCATAAAGAAAATTTTCAAGGGCCAGAGTAGGTTGAGGAAACAAATGGAGGAACAAACCACTCGTTTGGAACGTATTGAGGAAGATTTGCGAAGATCACAGTCGGCCGGTTCAAGCACCACAGCTGGTCTGAGCCGTAAGAGGGGGTGATATCCTTTCATTATCTTATTTCATGCATATATTTTATTTGCATACATTACGGACAATGCATGAAATAGGCATGAGGGGTGAGTACTAACTTAGATTTTTGATTTTTTTTTAGAATTTTTAGTTTTTCAAGTTTTTGATTTTCTTATAAATTTTTTTTTCTTTGATCCATTTTAAAAAAATTAACTTGATCTTAGAAATTAGGGAAACTCTAAACTTGAATTTCTTGATATAAGTTAAAATAAGAAAAATTGTTGGATATTTAGGTTAAGAAAAAAAGAATAGAAAGATAATTAGATTTTAAATTTTTATTATATACATTTACATGTTGAGGGATTTAACAAAGACTTAATACCTTTATTTATATAAAATATAAAAAATAAAAAAAAGGAAAAAAAGGAAAATGTTAGAAATAAACACTTAATCACCAATTAAGTTGGTTAGTTGTGCCTTAAGAAGCATGACCGGTCACGCCTAAAGGCGGTTGAGTCCTTAACATTCGTGGCCTTATTTACTAGAGTCCTTGAACCTTAGGGATGTATCCTCATCTGGTACCCTAACACCATCTGGTCTTGGAGTCATCGGTAAAAGGCTCGCTACATGAGTAAATTAGAAAGCTAATGAAGGTAAAAAAAATAAATAAGTGTAAATGCATAAAAAATATATATAATAAAATATAAATAAAAGTATCATAGTCTAAAAATAATTCATCATACATATAAATGTATATATTTTAGACTTGCTGCAAAATCTGATGCTCTCTCTATTTTTGAAACGTAATCTTAATTGAAGACAAAACTTCAAATGGAGACTTATAATGAGAAGGAATAGTTTGGGATAACCTAAAAGTAGAAGATTACTTAAATTTTTGCAAAAATGGATCATAAATTTTCTTTCCTTTTCTTTTTGAAAAATCACTAACATGTCTCTTTTTCTTTGAATTTTGTGGGTGCAATCTGCTGAAAGCCCCCAGGAGACAACACTCCTTCTCTAGGGTAACCTAGAGATTTAATGGCTTGTTGCACATGCTCAGTGCAATCATATTACCTTCGAAAGTGGTGTAATAATGTAGTTAGGATTTTTACTCTTTTTTTACTTATTTTACTCGACGACGAGTAAAAGTTAGGTATGAGAGTGTGATTAGTATTCAATTTTGTATCATGTTACATCACATTGCCATGCATATTATCAATAAAAATGCGCTTTCTAATGGCTGTATCTCTTAAATTTCAGGTCCACTCTCTAATGAAGAAGAAGGCCCAAATCCAAGCTAATTCAAGGATTTAAAGGAGATTAAAAAAGCCTAAATCAAAGAAGCCCACATCTGTAACAAACCAGGGAATATCCTCGTGGTTCTAGAAGCTCCAACAGTACCCTGGGTTGTAACACCCCATCCTCGGTATACGTGCACAGTTACGTATCCTGATTTTTGGTGCATTTTATTACTATTATTATTTTATTTTATTTTATTTTATTTTCTGCTATTTAACTACTTACTCATATAGCAGTACTGCATAATTTGATCTGTTTGGTATTCAGATTTGACTAATTTTAGTTTCAAATATTATTTTTTAATATTCTAGATTTTTCATGATTTTTTGGAATTTTTCGGAATTAAATTGTAAATCTTCAAAACCGATGTCGGCCAGTATCACTGGTTGATTCCAGGAATTTTAATTCACAATTGAAATCAAATTTTTGGATTCCGCTTTCATATTCCTTCTTAAAATTATATTTTCTTCCTTCAGGCATTTTCTGGGATTTTTCAGATTTTATCAAAAATCCAGCCTACCCGGTGTAGACACCGTTCATAGTGGATTCCAGGATTTTTATTTTGAAAATGGAATTGAATTTCTAAAAACCGATTTCACTAAAAATCTTAAAATAATATTTCTTATTTTTGAGAATTTTTGGGAGACTTTTCGAGATACTTTATTTTTTGGACTTTCCCGGAGTTTTCGGTGTTTTCCCAGATACCGGGAATTTATCCATATATTCCACTTTTCTCTTTTTCCCATTTTTTTCTCCTTCCTCAAACGTGAGTTTTTCCAACTGGACTCAGCAATTAATGCGGAGATCCTCCCCTTGCTGCATTAAAAGCTTATGGGCTAAATCAACTCAAGACCAGTCACCCACGCTTTTTCGTCCTATTCTACCAACGTAATCTTGTTTTTCTTGAACGCAGGTTTGTTTACTGCGTCCAGCAACAGCTAGACGCAGCCTTGTGTGGTGGGACGCGGCCAAATTGGCATGAAACGCAGGTTTCATATAGTGGAGGGCAAACTTGTTATAATCTAAACTTACCTTTTATATATAACTCCCCCACTCCTTCTCTCTCTTCACTTTTTTCACTTCTTCTTCCTTTTCCACTTCCTGTGAACATCAACAGCAGCCCAAGGCTCCCTTTGGCCACCATTACCACCACTCACCCTCTCCATATTCTCCACCACAAATTCCTCCACTTCATTCTCCTCCATCTCCTCCTCCATTTTCACCAACAAACACCATCTTCCTCAACCTCTTTCACCAAGAAAACCTCAAAGAACCCATCTTCACCAAAAAGCTTCACCACCATCTCCACCACCACCTGCACCACCGTAGCCTCCACCAAGCATACCACCTTCACCTCCTCGTCAACCTCTTTCTAACGGGCTATACATTCGTCCCCCGCAACAACGTTTGCAAGATCCCGTTTTGAAATGGTGAACTAGACTTGCACCTCCATCTTCTCCAAACTACCACAACCCCTCTCCTTCAACTTGTGAAGACCGGTACCCTCCTTTGGATTGGGACCGCATTTCTCTGCGTCGGACGCATTTTAGGCGAGTAATTCTACTCGCCAAGACTTGGATATTTCTTTCATATTTGTAAACAAACGCAACCCTCAAGAACCAATTCTGTTATCTGTTTTGAACCCTATCAGTCGACTTGACCTAATCATAAGTCGACTAACCCTCTTGAAACGCACCCTCATTTCTGAAAACGCAACTTTACTAGTCGACTATGTTTTCCCACTAGTCGGCTAACTTTCCTTTAAAAACGCAGCTCTTTGAGACGCACCCTTTATTAGTCGACTTGATGTTTTCCCTAGTCGACTAATTTCCCTTCTGAAGACGCGACCCTTGAGACGCGGACTTTATTAGTCGACTAACTATTATTTCCCAGTCGACTAACGCAGCTCCCTGAAACGCAGCTCTTTTGAAACACAGCCTTCCCTAGTCGACTAACCCTATTTCTTAGTCGACTAACTCTTTCATAAGTCGACTACTTATTCTCTCTAGTCGACTAATCTTGACTATTTGCTATGGTTAATTACTTCTTGATTTTGGATCATGTTGTATATATTGCTAATTACTAGACTTGTTATGTAATACCCCTTTCCCGGAATACGTGCTTAGTTACGTATTCAGTCTTTCGGCCGTATCTTCCGATTTCTCTTCCGTATTTGACCGATTTTAATTTCAAACTTCATTTCCTAATATTTTAGATTTTATGTGATTTTCTGAAATTTTCTGGAATTAAAATGAATTTCTTCAAAACCGGTGTCGGCCAGTATCGCTGACCGATTTCCGAATTTTATCTTCCAAACTATTAGGAATTTCTAGAAAGTCCTTTAGACTTTATTGCTTAGAATCATATTTCTTACTTACACTCTTTTTCTGAGATTTTTATAAATTTATGAAAATTCTTTCGGAGTCGGTAAATTTCTGATTCCGGGATTTTTAATTAAAAATCTATACAGTATTTCTTCAAACGAATTTCACCATTGGTCTTCAAATATTTTTCTTGATTTTTGGTAAAATTTTCAGACCATTTCAAAATACTTGAATTTTGGGCTTTTTTCCAAAAATTGCAAAATCCTTTTCCACCTCAAATGCCACCTCATCTTTCCACTCACACTCACCTAACCCCCACTCATTCTCTCTCCCTTCCCTTAGCCGGCCAAGTGGCCATCCTAGGGACACCTCACCCCCACATTTTTGCAAAGAAACCCCTCACTTCCCATTTAATTCCAACCCCTTTTCAAAATCACAAAACCTATATAAAGTATTCCCTTTGCAATTTGATCTTTTCTTCCCCATTTCTACAAAAGAGAAGTTCTCCAAATTTCCCTCTTCCTTAAACCCTAACCCTAGCTCCAAGAAGCACCCAAAATCCTTCATCTCCACCTCAAGACCTTCAAGGATTCAACTAGGGTTTCATCAAGGAACTCATCTTCAACCTCCAAGCTCAAGGCAACTCTAGGAGCTCATTCCCCCATCCCAAGTAGCAATTTTGGAGTGAAGCCACCATCTCCAACTTGGGATCCCCCTCAAGCTTCCATCAAGTCCATCTAGGTGAGTTCTTACTCACCAAGACCTAGTTAACACATCACTTACTTATAGTAGAGGTCTTTGTACACTTGCACACTAAAAATCCTATTTTTAGGTCATCTAAGCTCAAACCCAACCATTCCAAGTTAGTAATTCACTCACCTAGACCTGTGTTAGCCTTAGAGCACTGGTATCTACACTTCTAGTACACATAGGTCACCTAAAACCATGAATTCAGCCATCAAACACATCTCAGAATTTCTGTCCTGTACACTGTTTTTCCCCAGTATTAGTCGACTTACCCTAAGACCTAGTCGACTAGAACACTTAGCTGAAATCTAGTTTTCCGGAAAACACAGCATTAGTCGACTGGCCCAAAATATCAGTCGACTAATAAACTCTCTGGAAACCCACATTAGTCGACTCCTGAATCCACCTAGTCGACTAATCCCTCTATTAGTCGACTAATCACTTGACCTAGTCGACTAATCTATCCTGGACCAGAAAACCCAACTTTCTGTATCAAGACCTAGTCGACTGGAATATCTGTTAGTCGACTAGTGACCCCTATTAGTCGACTAATCCTTACCCCTAGTCGACTAATTCTGGCTGTGTGTCAATGTTAAATTCTGTTCTAAATTTGGTACCTATACTTGTTACATGTATATTATTTCCTGCTTGTTCATGCTTCAATACCAGCACTACATGACATATAATTGAATGGATGTATCTCCTATTTCCCTCATGACTTGTTATTGCATATATTCGTTCCGTGACATGTTAAATAGCGACATCACCACCTATCATGCCATCTCTTGAAACAAAGCATGATACATTTGATTTTTACATAAAATGCACCAACTTACACATGGGGACAGGGGGAAATATGCGGAATATCGATATGTGTTCGTGTTTACAGTGGTATTAGGATGTGCACTATATTTTCCGGTCTTACCTGCGGTACTCCAGGGGACCGAGGGGAGTGCTTCCTCCCTTTCCTGTTTACTGTCATGACTTTCCTGTTAGCCTAGCGGCAGGTTCCGTCTTCAAGCAACGGAACAATACTGGGCCGTGGTCCCGGGCATGCACGGGACACACTGTAAACATAGTTCGTCGATACAACCGCTGTTTCCAATAACGATCCTTGCTTTACTAGGATATGGATCTATGTGCCCTGGGACGCTGGGTCACATAGCTAGATATCACAGTAAGACAAGTAATAATAATAAGTCATTCATTGTAGCTTTGTTGCATATGTCTTTATCTTATTTAGCTTACACACCTCGATATGTATTGTTACTTAGTATTGCTCCATTTTCCCTATTCATGATCATTGTCACTTGGCCATCTTTTATTATTGTATTATGTCTTGACCCTTTGGATTTGCATATTCAGATTCCGAGGCCTGGAACGAAGTAGAGCCTTCCGCCGAGGACTTGGCTTATCTAGGGGAGCAGGCTGACCAGCTCTAGATCCTATCCTGCCCGACACTACCCTTTTGGTTCACGTGATCTCCATCCCTACGTGAGCACTTGTGTGTTTTGCTGTATGTCTTTTCTGTTGGACTCGGGTTGTGGTAAAGAATGCTTGTAAAGTGATTTTGTTTATCATAACTTGTAAAACTTTGTATTTATATCTTGTATGTTGGCATATGATTATACCACGCTGTGTGATGTACTCTGATACTTGTTGTACTTATGCTTAGCGTATATACGTGGGGGCCCCATCTGACCTACGTATATGCGTCGCAGTGACGTCCCCGTATCATTGGGATCGGGCGTTACAGGTTGGTATCAGAGCCTAGGCTCTCAAACCTAAAAGTACAACCAAGTGGCAAATTCCAGTGATTTGCTAATGCCAACTACAATGTACAAAGTTATCTAGTCCTTCTTGATTCCCTCCTTGATCAATTCCTTCGTATTCTAAACTCCTTTCCTTTGTTTCCAATCCCAGATCTTATCCCTTCGGTATGGAGAGACGTTCGGGTCGCAACAATGTCGGGCAAGTCCCGAATGGACCCGTCGGAGGAGAGGGTGCTGATGTCCTTAGGATCATCCAGACTATGCTGGGAAACCAGCAGCAGCAGATGGAGAATCAGCGTGAGCAGACCGAGCTCCTCAGGCAGGAGTTGGCAGCTCCGAAGGAGCAGAAGCCTGGGAACGTGTCTGATTTCCGGCGGCTGCAACCAGCCGTATTCACGGGAGTCGAGAGACCTCTGGAGGCTGAACAGTGGTTGGTGGACACCACTGATTTGCTGAATGCCGCCCGGGTGCCCAAGGAGAGCCAAGTGGAGGTAGCTAAGATCCAGCTGAAAGACATCGCCCGGACTTGGTGGTTGGCCGAGGAGGCCAGACTGAAGAAGCCTATCTCCTGGGATACTTTCTCCAAGAGCTTCTACAGTCGTTTCTTCCCCGCCACTGCTCAGAAGGACATGGAGGAGCAGTTCATCAGGCTGCAGCAGGGGGATGGATCCGTAGATGAGTATGCTGCAGAGTTCCTCAGGCTGAGTCGCTTTGCCCCTTATATGGTGGCAGACGAAGAGAAGAGGGCAAGCAGGTTCCTGCAGGGCCTGCAGTTGGACTTACAGGCCTTCTTGATGTCTCAGCAGAGGGAGACCTACTCTGAGGTTCTTACCGCCGCTCGAGAGGTAGAGCGGGTGTTGCAGAGGAAGCAGGAGAACCAGGCCATGAAGAGGCCGTTTGTGCCGGTGGGCAGAGGAGGACCATCCAGGGCAGCGAAGATCCACGCCAGACAGCCGTTCAGAGCAGTTCCATATCAGACGGCTCGACCAGGTCTTGTTTGCAACTTCTGCCAGAAGCCAGGACACACCCTGCAAAATTGCCGGAGGGCAAACGGATGGTGTTTGGTGTGTGGAGCTCGGGACCATGCAGTGGAGACCTGTCCACACAGGAGAGTGGGGTTTGCTACCCAGACCTTGCCGGCACCTCAGGGGCAGAATGTACAGAGGGTACTACCGGGGCCAGTTGGGCAGAGGCAGCAGGGACCAGTGCAGAGAAGAGCTCTTCCCCTTCCTCCACCACAGGTAGCTCGCCCAGTGCAGAGAGGAGCCAGACCAGCAGCAGGGCGTGGCAGAGGTCAGGCTTACAACCTGACAGCTGAGGAGGCCGAGGCTTCAGAGGAGGTGATTACAGGTACTATCAGAGTTCATTCTATACCTGTTCTCGCACTCTTCGATTCAGGTGCATCCCACTGTTATATCTCCGACCAGTTTGTGGCTTTTCATTCCATACCTGTTAAGGCTTTAGACCACAAGTGGGAGATAAGTACTGGGAATGGGGTAGTTGTGTCTTCTAGAGTTTGTGCTGACTGTCCAGTGGAGCTTTGTGGGAAGATCTTGGCCATAGACATGCTCGTACTTGACACCAAAGGGTACGACGTGATCTTAGGCATGACCTGGCTCAGTCAATACCATGCGGTGATTGACTGTAGAGGAAGGAAGATCAATTTCAGGATCCCCCATCAGCCGGAGTTTCAGTTTAGCGGAGAGGTGAAGCCTGCTAAGGAGAAGATTCGGATGACCAGTTCGGAGGTTCAGAAGGAAGTGCCAGTGTGGGATGAATTTCCGGAAGTCTTTGCTGAGATTTCAGGTCTTCCACCGGAGAGGGTAGTGGAGTTCTCCATTGATACCATTCCAGGGACGGCTCCTATATCCAAGGCTCCGTACAGGATGGCACCGACGGAGTTGGAGATCCTGAAAAAGCAGCTGCAGGAGTATTCGGACAAGGGATTGATTCGGCCTAGCACTTCACCATGGGGAGCTCCAGTGCTATTGGCGAATAAGAAGGATGGTGGTAAGAGACTTTGCATTGATTACAGGGAACTGAACAAGGTCACCATCAAGAACAAGTATCCCTTGCCCAGAATTGATGACTTGTTTGATCAGCTTCATGGAGCCCGTGTATTTTCTAAGTTAGATTTGCAGTCGGGTTACCATCAGCTGAGGGTGAAGAAGGAAGATGTTCCGAAGACGGCATTCAGGACCCGATATGGCCACTATGAGTTTCTAGTGATGCCTTTCGGAGTTACCAATGCCCCTGCTGTGTTTATGGACTTAATGAACCGGGTGTTCTCTCCTTACCTGGATCAGTTTGTAGTGGTGTTTATAGATGACATCCTGATCTATTCCAAGAGTTATAAGGAGCATGCAGAGCACTTGAGGATTGTGTTGCAGACTCTTCAGCAGGAGCAGCTACATGCCAAAAGGAGCAAGTGTGAGTTCTGGTTGGACAGCATAACTTTTCTTGGACATATAGTTTCAGCAGAAGGGATTGCAGTTGATCCTAGTAAAGTCCAGGCTGTGCAGAACTGGCCAGTTCCGAAGACGGTGACTGAGATAAAGAGCTTCCTTGGATTAGCCGGATATTACAGGCGTTTTGTCCAGGATTTCTCTAGACTTGCAGCTCCGTTGACCAGGCTCACCAGGAAAGGGGAGAGATATATATGGACAGAAGATTGCGATGCAGCATTTGAGCAGTTGAAACAGAAGCTTATTTCAGCTCCGATCTTGAGGACTCCTTCAGGGAGAGGGGGAATGGTTATTTTCTGTGATGCATCAGGGAAAGGCCTGGGGTGCGTGCTTATGCAACACGATCATGTTATAGCATATGCATCTAGGCAATTGAAGCCTCATGAGAGGAATTACCCAACCCATGATTTGGAGTTGGCGGCTGTGGTATTTGCCCTGAAGATCTGGAGACACTACCTTCTAGGGGATGAAGTGTTGATATACACAGACCACAAGAGCCTCAAGTATATATTCTCGCAGAAGGAGTTGAATATGAGGCAGAGGAGGTGGTTGGAGCTTATGGCGGACTACGATATTGACTTGCAGTACCATCCAGGCAAAGTCAATACCGTTCCTGATGCACTGAGCAGGATGCCGGAGAACAGAATGCTAGTCCACCTTACTCAGCAGAGGGAGTTAATCCAGGAATTCATCAGATTAGATTTGATGTTGGTGCAAAGAGGTGATAAGGCCGGGCAGTTCATGGCTTTGCAGGTCCAGTCATCATTGATTGAGGAGATCAAGGAGGCACAGAAGGAGGACCCCAGATGTCAGACATTCAGAGCTCAGGTGGAGGCTGGTTTGAGGACTGACATCTGTATTCGCCCAGATGGGGCATTGTGTTTTAGAGATAGACTCTGTGTTCCCCAAGGAGAAGTCAAGCAGAAGATTTTGGAGGAAGCACACAGTTCAGCTTATTCTATACATCCAGGGGGGAACAAGATGTACCAGGATCTGAAGAAGCACTTCTGGTGGAATGCCATGAAGAGGGAGATCGCCCAGTTTGTTGCCAGGTGCTTGGTTTGCCAGCAGGTGAAGATCGAGCATCAGAGATCAGCTGGACTTCTTCAACCTTTGCCGATACCCGAGTGGAAGTGGGAGCATATTACCATGGACTTTGTGACGGCATTGCCGCGGAGTCCCAGGGGAAATAATGCGGTGTGGGTGATCGTTGATCGCCTCACCAAGTCTGCTCACTTCATCCCATTCAGAGTGGGTCAGTCGACAGAGGTTCTGGCAGAGAAGTATTTGAAGGAGGTGGTTCGTCTGCATGGAGTTCCCGTCAGTATTGTATCAGATAGAGACACCAGATTCAGATCTCATTTCTGGGAGAGTCTTCAAGCAAGTCTGGGAACTCGTCTGAAGTTCAGTACTTCCTATCATCCGCAGACAGACGGACAATCTGAGAGGACCATCCAGATCCTTGAAGATATGTTGAGGGCTTGCATGATTGACTTTGGAGGATCTTGGGAGGACCATCTGCACTTGGCTGAGTTTTCATATAACAACAGCTATCAGGCAAGTATCAAGATGGCGCCCTTTGAGGCACTGTATGGTAGGAAGTGCCGGTCACCGATTTGCTGGGATGAGGTCGGTGAGAGGAGTTTATTGGGGCCGGAAATGCTAATTCAGACTACAGAGAAGGTCAGGGTTATCAGAGATCATCTTATGGCTGCTCAGAGTAGGCAGAAGAGTTGGGCTGACACTCTAAGGAGGCCATTGGAGTTCCAGGCCGGAGACCATGTGTTCTTGAAGATATCACCTACCAAGGGAGTTATCCGGTTCGGTACTCGTGGGAAGCTGAGTCCGAGGTATATTGGCCCGTTCGAGATCCTGGATCGCGTGGGGGATGTGTCTTATAGATTAGCATTACCGCCATCTTTGGACGGGGTGCATAATGTCTTCCACGTGTCTCAGTTGAGGAGGTATGTCAGGGATGACAGCCATGTTCTGGATCATTCCGAACTGGAGCTTCAACCGGACTTATCATACCAAGAGCAGCCGTTGGCCATTCTGGACAGGAGTATCAAGACACTGAAGAGCAGGGCCATTCCATTGGTATTGGTGTCTTGGAGCAGGCATGCACCAGGAGAGGCCACTTGGGAGCGGGAGGACGTTATCAGGGAGCGTTATCCTCAACTTTTCACATCCTGATTGGGTAAGACTCTTTCCTTCTACTCTTCCCTACCGTTGTCCTTCCTGGTATCCGTATCTATCTATTGCTTTTCCTGTTATCTTTCACCTTATGAAATTTCGAGGACGAAATTTTTGTAAGGTGGGTAGATTGTAATACCCCTTTCCCGGAATACGTGCTTAGTTACGTATTCAGTCTTTCGGCCGTATCTTCCGATTTCTCTTCCGTATTTGACCGATTTTAATTTCAAACTTCATTTCCTAATATTTTAGATTTTATGTGATTTTCTGAAATTTTCTGGAATTAAAATGAATTTCTTCAAAACCGGTGTCGGCCAGTATCGCTGACCGATTTCCGAATTTTATCTTCCAAACTATTAGGAATTTCTAGAAAGTCCTTTAGACTTTATTGCTTAGAATCATATTTCTTACTTACACTCTTTTTCTGAGATTTTTATAAATTTATGAAAATTCTTTCGGAGTCGGTAAATTTCTGATTCCGGGATTTTTAATTAAAAATCTATACAGTATTTCTTCAAACGAATTTCACCATTGGTCTTCAAATATTTTTCTTGATTTTTGGTAAAATTTTCAGACCATTTCAAAATACTTGAATTTTGGGCTTTTTTCCAAAAATTGCAAAATCCTTTTCCACCTCAAATGCCACCTCATCTTTCCACTCACACTCACCTAACCCCCACTCATTCTCTCTCCCTTCCCTTAGCCGGCCAAGTGGCCATCCTAGGGACACCTCACCCCCACATTTTTGCAAAGAAACCCCTCACTTCCCATTTAATTCCAACCCCTTTTCAAAATCACAAAACCTATATAAAGTATTCCCTTTGCAATTTGATCTTTTCTTCCCCATTTCTACAAAAGAGAAGTTCTCCAAATTTCCCTCTTCCTTAAACCCTAACCCTAGCTCCAAGAAGCACCCAAAATCCTTCATCTCCACCTCAAGACCTTCAAGGATTCAACTAGGGTTTCATCAAGGAACTCATCTTCAACCTCCAAGCTCAAGGCAACTCTAGGAGCTCATTCCCCCATCCCAAGTAGCAATTTTGGAGTGAAGCCACCATCTCCAACTTGGGATCCCCCTCAAGCTTCCATCAAGTCCATCTAGGTGAGTTCTTACTCACCAAGACCTAGTTAACACATCACTTACTTATAGTAGAGGTCTTTGTACACTTGCACACTAAAAATCCTATTTTTAGGTCATCTAAGCTCAAACCCAACCATTCCAAGTTAGTAATTCACTCACCTAGACCTGTGTTAGCCTTAGAGCACTGGTATCTACACTTCTAGTACACATAGGTCACCTAAAACCATGAATTCAGCCATCAAACACATCTCAGAATTTCTGTCCTGTACACTGTTTTTCCCCAGTATTAGTCGACTTACCCTAAGACCTAGTCGACTAGAACACTTAGCTGAAATCTAGTTTTCCGGAAAACACAGCATTAGTCGACTGGCCCAAAATATCAGTCGACTAATAAACTCTCTGGAAACCCACATTAGTCGACTCCTGAATCCACCTAGTCGACTAATCCCTCTATTAGTCGACTAATCACTTGACCTAGTCGACTAATCTATCCTGGACCAGAAAACCCAACTTTCTGTATCAAGACCTAGTCGACTGGAATATCTGTTAGTCGACTAGTGACCCCTATTAGTCGACTAATCCTTACCCCTAGTCGACTAATTCTGGCTGTGTGTCAATGTTAAATTCTGTTCTAAATTTGGTACCTATACTTGTTACATGTATATTATTTCCTGCTTGTTCATGCTTCAATACCAGCACTACATGACATATAATTGAATGGATGTATCTCCTATTTCCCTCATGACTTGTTATTGCATATATTCGTTCCGTGACATGTTAAATAGCGACATCACCACCTATCATGCCATCTCTTGAAACAAAGCATGATACATTTGATTTTTACATAAAATGCACCAACTTACACATGGGGACAGGGGGAAATATGCGGAATATCGATATGTGTTCGTGTTTACAGTGGTATTAGGATGTGCACTATATTTTCCGGTCTTACCTGCGGTACTCCAGGGGACCGAGGGGAGTGCTTCCTCCCTTTCCTGTTTACTGTCATGACTTTCCTGTTAGCCTAGCGGCAGGTTCCGTCTTCAAGCAACGGAACAATACTGGGCCGTGGTCCCGGGCATGCACGGGACACACTGTAAACATAGTTCGTCGATACAACCGCTGTTTCCAATAACGATCCTTGCTTTACTAGGATATGGATCTATGTGCCCTGGGACGCTGGGTCACATAGCTAGATATCACAGTAAGACAAGTAATAATAATAAGTCATTCATTGTAGCTTTGTTGCATATGTCTTTATCTTATTTAGCTTACACACCTCGATATGTATTGTTACTTAGTATTGCTCCATTTTCCCTATTCATGATCATTGTCACTTGGCCATCTTTTATTATTGTATTATGTCTTGACCCTTTTGGATTTGCATATTCAGATTCCGAGGCCTGGAACGAAGTAGAGCCTTCCGCCGAGGACTTGGCTTATCTAGGGGAGCAGGCTGACCAGCTCTAGATCCTATCCTGCCCGACACTACCCTTTTGGTTCACGTGATCTCCATCCCTACGTGAGCACTTGTGTGTTTTGCTGTATGTCTTTTCTGTTGGACTCGGGTTGTGGTAAAGAATGCTTGTAAAGTGATTTTGTTTATCATAACTTGTAAAACTTTGTATTTATATCTTGTATGTTGGCATATGATTATACCACGCTGTGTGATGTACTCTGATACTTGTTGTACTTATGCTTAGCGTATATACGTGGGGGCCCCATCTGACCTACGTATATGCGTCGCAGTGACGTCCCCGTATCATTGGGATCGGGCGTTACATGTTACTTGGTAAATATCACCTCTTATCATGCTATCTATCAACACAAGGCATGATACACTTGACTCTTATAAATTATCACGATAACGGGAATGATAACCAGACTTCATGATTTACCAACTTGATTTTACGTGATAGTACACATTGTACTCCTGATACTCCTGTCTTCATAATATTCCGGACTTGCTCCTGTTCATTCCCGAAATCTGATAATTATCTAAATAACTCTTGAAATAAGACAACTTGCATCGGGTCGGGGGAAATATGCGGCTATCAATATATGTTCATGTTTACAGTGGTATTAGGTATGTTGTGCAACTAATTTCCGGTCTGACCTGTGGGCCTCCAGGCGACCGAGGGGAGTGCTGGCTCCCTCCTTCTTGGTACCATCATGATAAGGGCATACATAAGTCCCTCCTGTTAGCCTTGCGGCAAGTTCCGTCCACCAAGCAACGGAACATCCTGGGCCGTGGTCCCGGGTATGTACGGGACCCACTGTAAACATAGTTCGTTGATAACCCCGCTGGTTTCTAATAACAACCTTGCTTTACTCGGATATGGATCTATGTGTGCTGGGACGCTAGTTCACATAGTTAGATATCAGGGTAAGACGAGTAATAATAATAATAAAAGACGCTAACTGTGGGTGTTGTATGCGCTTGGATTTCGGTGACATGAGATAAAGGTATATAGATAAGGGTTTCCTTGTTTGGATTATTCCCTCGAGGTACTAGTCTCATGAGGCCGTAACTTAAGCTTATACAATGCCTTCCCGTTATGACGTGTTGTGTTTCCTTTACTTGCTGGCTGATTATTCATAATACTGTATCAACTCTCATACTCTTATTCCTTATGCCACTCGGCTGTAACCTGATCACTTGTTTGGGAGGTCCTGACTCCCTTGAATTTGTATGTTCAGGTTCCGGACCTTGGATTGAGGTGGAGCCTTCTGTGGAAGATCAAGCTTTCCTTTCCGAGCAGGCTGACTAGTCTCGGTTTCTGTTGTGCCAGACTCTCCTTTTTAGCTCGCGGGACCTTCCTTCAGCTCGTGAGCATCTTGTAATCATATTGTAAATCGTACTTTTGTGCTTGGCTGTGATATATGATGCATGTGATATGTAATAGTATGTCACATCCTGTGATAACCTTGTACTTTGTACTTCTTATGTTGGCATATGAATGGACGCTACGTTTGTCGTACTCTGATTCTTGCTTGTACTAATGCTTAGCGTATATACGTGAGGGTACTTCTGACCTGCGTATGTACGTCGCAGTGACGTCCCGGTACCCGTGGAATCGGGGCGTTACAGGTTGGTATCAGAGCCTAGGCTCTCACACCTGTAGTACAATCAAGTAGCAAATGGAATTTGCCATTGCCAACTACAATGTACAAAGTTATCTAGTCCTTCTTGATTCCTTTCTTTGTGTCCTAAAATCCTTTCATCCTTCCAGTTTCCAGTCTCCCTTTTTACCAACATAAGTATGGATAGAAGGACGGGTCGTAACAACTCCGGACAAGCATCAAATGGACCCGCGGGAGAGAATGCTGATATTCTTAGGGTTATCCAGAATATGGTGGAGAATCAACAAAGGCAGACCGAACTCCTCCGGCAAGGATTGATAGCAGCTCCTCAAGAACGGAGGCCAGGCAACGTGTCAGACTTCAGGCGGTTGCAGCCGGCAATATTTATGGGGGAAGAGAGACCGCTAGATGCCGAGCAGTGGCTAATTGACATAACAGATCTCTTGAAGGCAGCCCAGATCCCAGAAGAAGATAAGGTGGAAGTCGCCAAGATCCAATTAAAGGACGTGGCTAGAAACTGGTGGTTAGCTGAAGAAGCGAGACTGGACAGACCCATCACTTGGGACCAGTTCTCTAAGAGCTTTTATAATAGATTCTTCCCTACCACAGCTCAGAAGGAGATGGAAGAACAATTCATCCGACTTCAACAATGGAACCGGTCTGTTGACGAATATGCTGCTGAGTTCTTAAGGCTGAGTCGTTTCGCTCCGTATATGATAGCTGACGAGGAGAAACGGGCAAGCAGATTTCAGCAGGGCTTACGAATGGATATTCAAGTCCTTTTGATTCCCCAGCAGCTGAAAACATATTCCCAGGTCCTCACTGTAGCTCGGGAAGTAGAGCGAGGATTGGAGAAAAAGAATCTTGATCAGATGAGGAAACAGGCCATGAAGAGGCCATTCCAACAACTGGGCAGAGGAGGTCCAGTCAGAGCTGTAAGGGCCCCAATGGTTAGAAGACCATATCGACCAGCCCCTCCTCAGACAACTCAAATAGTTCCTGTTTGTAATTATTGCCAGAGGCCAGGTCACTTGCAAAAGGACTGTCGCAGGGCTAATGGGTTGTGCCTGGCATGTGGATCTGGTGATCACACAATAGAAGGCTGTCCCCTTAAGAGAACTGGGACGATGAATAGGACCCTACCGGCACTTCCTGCACCTATGGGACAGAGGAACCCAGGACCGATGGTTGGAAGAACCCCTCTCCCTCCACAACAACAGGCTTTTCGCCCAGCTCCAAGGGGAGGAAGAACAACTGCAGGTCGTGGAAGAGGACGGGCCTACAACTTGACAGCGGAAGAGGCCCAAACTTCTGAAGAAGTGGTAACAGGTAAGATCATGGTGCACTCTAAACCTGTCTTAGCCCTCTTTGATTCTGGTGCTTCTCATTGTTACATATCAGATAGCTTCATTGCTTTGAACTCTATACCTGTTGAATATTTAGACCACCAGTGGGAGATTAGTACCGGTAATGGAGTAGTCATCTCTAATAAAATTTGTGTAGATTGCCCGGTGGAACTGTGTGACAGGACATTAACAGTGGATATGCTCGTACTAAATACTCAGGGGTACGACGTAATCTTAGGCATGACTTGGCTCAGCAAATACCATGCAGTCATTGATTGTCGAAACAAGAAGGTCATTTTCAAGATGCCGCTTCAGCCTGAGTTCCAATTTGAAGGAGAACACAAACCTGTCAAGGAAAAAGCACAGATGACTGCTGGTGAGATCCAGAAAAAAGAGAGTACCAGTTTGGAATGAGTTTCCAGAAGTATTTAGGGAAATCTCAGGGCTTCCACCTGACAGGACGATTGAGTTTTCTATTGATACCCTTCCAGGTACAGTTCCGATATCCAAAGCTCCATACAGAATGGCACCCACTGAGTTGGAGATTCTAAAGAAACAGCTACAAGAATACTCTGACAAAGGATTGATTAGACCAAGTGCTTCACCATGGGGAGCTCCAGTGCTATTGGCCAACAAGAAAGACGGGGTAAGCGGTTGTGTATAAACTACAGAGAGTTAAACAAGGTTACCATCAAGAATAAGTACCCCTTACCAAGAATTGATGATCTGTTTGATCAGCTTCATGGAGCTCGAGTATTTTCAAAGTTGGATTTGCAATCAGGTTATCATCAGCTAAAGGTAAAGAAAGAAGATATTCCCAAGACAGCATTCAGGACCCGTTATGGCCATTATGAGTTTCTAGTTATGCCCTTCGGAGTCACCAATGCCCCTGCAGTTTTCATGGATTTGATGAATAGAGTGTTCTCATCATATTTGGATCAGTTTGTGGTTGTTTTTATAGATGACATCTTGATCTATTCGAAGAACGACAGAGAGCATGCAGACCACTTGAGAATAGTGTTACAGACTCTCCAACAGGAACAACTTCATGCTAAGCAAAGCAAATGTGATTTCTGGTTAAATAGTGTGGCCTTCCTTGGACACATAATTTCAGAAGAAGGAATTTCAGTAGACCCTAGTAAATTCAGGCAGTAAAGGACTGGCCAATTCCAAGGACAGTAACAGAAATTAAGAGTTTTATTGGATTGGCCGGATATTACAGGCGCTTTGTCCAAGATTTTTCTAAGATTGCAGCCCTGTTAACGAAGCTCACCCGGAAAGGAGAAAAATATATATGGACGGAGGAATGTACCGCAGCATTTGAACAATTAAAGGAAAGACTCATTACAGCTCCAGTCTTGAGGACTCCCTCAGGAAGAGGAGGGATGGTTATATACAGTGATGCATCCGGAAAAGGCCTAGGATGTGTATTAATGCAGCATGGTCAAGTCATAGCTCATGCATCAAGACAATTGAAACCACATGAGAGAAATTACCCAACCCATGACTTAGAACTGGCGGCGGTAATATTTGCATTGAAGATCTGGAGACACTACCTTCTGGGAGACAAAGTATTGATCTATACTGATCATAAGAGTCTTAAGTATATCTTCACACAGAAAGAATTAAACATGAGGCAAAGGCGGTGGCTGGAATTGATGGCCGACTATGATATAGACTTACAGTACCATCCCGGTAAAGACAATACGGTCCCAGATGCACTAAGCAGGAGACCAGAGAACAAAGTGTTATTACAACTTACTCAACAGAAAGAATTGCTTCGAGAAATCATAAAGTTGGACTTAATACTACTGCAAGGAGCTGATGAGTCAGGTCAACTAATGACCTTCCAGGTTCAACCAACACTGATGAGTGAAATCAAGGAAGCCCAAAAGGGAGACCCCAGACTACAGAAATTTAGGGCTCAAGTAGAAGCTGGATTGAGAACTGACCTCCGTATTCATTCAGACAACGCATTATATTTTGGTAACAGAATTTGTGTCCCCCAAGGAGAAGTCCGACAGAAAATTTTGGCAGAGGCACATAGTTCGGCCTATTCCATACACCCGGGAGGAAATAAAATGTATCAAGACTTGAAACAGAAGTTCTGGTGGAATGCCATGAAAAGGGAGATAGCCCAGCATGTGGCCAAGTGCTTAGTTTGCCAGCAGGTAAAGATAGAACACCAGAGAACAGCTGGACTTCTTCAGCCCTTGCCAATACCCGAGTGAAAGTGGGAACATATAACCATGGATTTTGTCACAGCACTACCTCGCAGTCCTAAGGGTAATAATGCAGTATGGGTAATCATTGACCGCCTCACAAAAGCAGCTCACTTCCTACCTTTCAGAGTAGGTCAGTCAACAGAAGTTCTTGCAGAAAATATATGAAAGAAATTGTTCGCCTACATGGAGTTCCAGTTAGTATCGTGTCAGATAGAGACACGAGATTCCGATCACATTTTTGGGAAAGTCTCCAAGAAAATTTAGGAACTCGTCTGAAATTCAGTACTTCATATCACCCCCAGACAGACGGGCAATCGGAACGGACTATCCAGATCCTTGAAGACATGTTACGAGCCTGCATGATAGAATTAGAGGGTCATGGGAAGACTATCTTCATTTGGTAGAATTCTCTTATAATAACAGCTATCAGGTTAGTATCAAAATGGCCCCATTTGAGGCATTGTATGGCAGGAAATGCAGGTCACCGATATGTTGGGACGAAGTCGGCGAAAGAAGACTTATGGGACCAGACATTCTAGTTCAGACAACAGACAAAGTCCGAATTATCAGAGATCATCTCCGGGCAGCACAGAGCCGACAAAAGAGTTGGGCAGACACAAACAGAAGGCCATTGGAATTCAGGACCGGTTAGCATGTATTTTTAAAGATATCACCCACAAAAGGGGTAATCCGGTTCGGTACTCGTGGAAAACTTAGTCCGAGATACATCGGCCCATTCGAAATTTTGGATCGTGTGGGAGATGTGTCTTACCGATTGGCATTACCTCCATCTTTAGAAGGAGTACACAATGTATTCCATGTATCACAGTTGAGGAGGTATGTCAAGGATGAGAGTCACATTCTAGATCACTCCGAACTGGAACTACGGTCAGATTTGTCTTATAAAGAGCAACCGATGGCCATCCTGGACAAAAGTATCAAAACATTGAAGAATAGGCAATACCATTAGTATTGGTTTCTTGGAATAGGCATGTGCCAGGAGAAGCCACATGAGAACGAGAGGACGTTATTCGTGAGCGTTACCCTCAACTATTTACAACTTAGTTGGTAAAATCCTTTCTTCCTATTCTTCTCTACCGTCATCTTCCCCTTCCTGAAATTTCGAGGACGAAATTTTTTGTAAGGTGGATAGGTTGTAACACCCCATCCTCGGTATACGTGCACAGTTACGTATCCTGATTTTGGTGCATTTTATTATTATTATTATTTTATTTTATTTTATTTTATTTTCTGCTATTTAACTACTTACTCATATAGCAGTACTGCATAATTTGATCTGTTTGGTATTCAGATTTGACTAATTTTAGTTTCAAATATTATTTTTTAATATTCTAGATTTTTCATGATTTTTTGGAATTTTTCGGAATTAAATTGTAAATCTTCAAAACCGGTGTCGGCCAGTATCACTGGTTGATTCCAGGAATTTTAATTCACAATTGGAATCAAATTTTTGGATTCCGCTTTCACATTCCTTCTTAAAATTATATTTTCTTCCTTCAGGCATTTTCTGGGATTTTTCAGATTTTATCAAAAATCCAGCCTACCCGGTGTAAACACCGTTCATAGTGGATTCCAGGATTTTTATTTTGAAAATGGAATTGAATTTCTGAAAACCGATTTCACTAAAAATCTTAAAATAATATTTCTATTTTTGAGAATTTTTGGGAGACTTTTCGAGATACTTTATTTTTTGGACTTTCCCGGTGTTTTCCCAGATACCGGGAATTTATCCATATATTCCACTTTTCTCTTTTTCCCATTTTTTTCTCCTTCCTCAAACGCGAGTTTTTCCAACTGGACTCAGCAATTAATGCGGAGATCCTCCCCTTGCTGCATTAAAAGCTTATGGGCTAAATCAACTCAAGACCAGTCACCCACGCTTTTTCGTCCTATTCTACCAACGTAATCTTGTTTTTCTTGAACGCAGGTTTGTTTACTGCGTCCAGCAACAGCTAGACGCAGCCTTGTGTGGTGGGACGCGGCCAAATTGGCATGAAACGCAGGTTTCATATAGTGGAGGGCAAACTTGTTATAATCTAAACTTACCTTTTATATATAACTCCCCCACTCCTTCTCTCTCTTCACTTTTTTCACTTCTTCTTCCTTTTCCACTTCCTGTGAACATCAACAGCAGCCCAAGGCTCCCTTTGGCCACCATTACCACCACTCACCCTCTCCATATTCTCCACCACAAATTCCTCCACTTCATTCTCCTCCATCTCCTCCTCCATTTTCACCAACAAACACCATCTTCCTCAACCTCTTTCACCAAGAAAACCTCAAAGAACCCATCTTCACCAAAAAGCTTCACCACCATCTCCACCACCACCTGCACCACCGTAGCCTCCACCAAGCATACCACCTTCACCTCCTCGTCAACCTCTTTCTAACGGGCTATACATTCGTCCCCCGCAACAACGTTTGCAAGATCCCGTTTTGAAATGGTGAACTAGACTTGCACCTCCATCTTCTCCAAACTACCACAACCCCTCTCCTTCAACTTGTGAAGACCGGTACCCTCCTTTGGATTGGGACCGCATTTCTCTGCGTCGGACGCATTTTAGGCGAGTAATTCTACTCGCCAAGACTTGGATATTTCTTTCATATTTGTAAACAAACGCAACCCTCAAGAACCAATTCTGTTATCTGTTTTGAACCCTATCAGTCGACTTGACCTAATCATAAGTCGACTAACCCTCTTGAAACGCACCCTCATTTCTGAAAACGCAACTTTACTAGTCGACTATGTTTTCCCACTAGTCGGCTAACTTTCCTTTAAAAACGCAGCTCTTTGAGACGCACCCTTTATTAGTCGACTTGATGTTTTCCCTAGTCGACTAATTTCCCTTCTGAAGACGCGACCCTTGAGACGCGGACTTTATTAGTCGACTAACTATTATTTCCCAGTCGACTAACGCAGCTCCCTGAAACGCAGCTCTTTTGAAACACAGCCTTCCCTAGTCGACTAACCCTATTTCTTAGTCGACTAACTCTTTCATAAGTCGACTACTTATTCTCTCTAGTCGACTAATCTTGACTATTTGCTATGGTTAATTACTTCTTGATTTTGGATCATGTTGTATATATTGCTAATTACTAGACTTGTTACTTGGTAAATATCACCTCTTATCATGCTATCTATCAACACAAGGCATGATACACTTGACTCTTATAAATTATCACGATAACGGGAATGATAACCAGACTTCATGATTTACCAACTTGATTTTACGTGATAGTACACATTGTACTCCTGATACTCCTGTCTTCATAATATTCCGGACTTGCTCCTGTTCATTCCCGAAATTTGATAATTATCTAAATAACTCTTGAAATAAGACAACTTGCATCGGGTCGGGGGAAATATGCGGCTATCAATATATGTTCATGTTACAGTGGTATTAGGTATGTTGTGCAACTAAATTTCCGGTCTGACCTGTGGGCCTCCAGGCGACCGAGGGGAGTGCTGGCTCCCTCCTTCTTGGTACCATCATGATAAGGGCATACATAAGTCCCTCCTGTTAGCCTTGCGGCAGGTTCCGTCCACCAAGCAACGGAACATCCTGGGCCGTGGTCCCGGGTATGTACGGGACCCACTGTAAACATAGTTCGTTGATACCCCCGCTGGTTTCCAATAACAACCTTGCTTTACTCGGATATGGATCTATGTGTGCTGGGACGCTAGTTCACATAGTTAGATATCAGGGTAAGACGAGTAATAATAATAATAAAAGACGCTAACTGTGGGTGTTGTATGCGCTTGGATTTCGGTGACATGAGATAAAGGTATATAGATAAGGGTTTCCTTGTTTGGATTATTCCCTCGAGGTACTAGTCTCATGAGGCCGTAACTTAAGCTTATACAATGCCTTCCCGTTATGACGTGTTTTGTTTCCTTTACTTGCTGGCTGATTATTCATAATACTGTATCAACTCTCATACTCTTATTCCTTATGCCACTCGGCTGTAACCTGATCACTTGTTTGGGAGGTCCTGACTCCCTTGAATTTGTATGTTCAGGTTCCGGACCTTGGATTGAGGTGGAGCCTTCTGTGGAAGATCAAGCTTTCCTTTCCGAGCAGGCTGACTAGTCTCGGTTTCTGTTGTGCCAGACTCTCCTTTTTAGCTCGCGGGACCTTCCTTCAGCTCGTGAGCATCTTGTAATCATATTGTAAATCGTACTTTTGTGCTTGGCTGTGATATATGATGCATGTGATATGTAATAGTATGTCACATCCTGTGATAACCTTGTACTTTGTACTTCTTATGTTGGCATATGAATGGACGCTACGTTTGTCGTACTCTGATTCTTGCTTGTACTAATGCTTAGCGTATATACGTGAGGGTACTTCTGACCTGCGTATGTACGCCGCAGTGACGTCCTGGTACCCGTGGGATCGGGGCGTTACATGGGTAGAGACAGACTGTCAGTGAATCGCTGGCATAACGGCCAAGATTCTGCTGTGAAAATGCTTTTCCGCGACAGTACTAGGGCCGTTGATACAGCGTTTGATCTTATGGCTGCGATTGAAAGCGATGAGCTCCTGGTGCCTATATAAAGACCCCTAGGGCCTCTGTTGTAGGGGGAGAGGATAGCCATAGATTTTAGGAGAAGGTTTAGGATTTCTTTAGGTTCCTCTTTAGTTTTCTCTTGTAATTTTCTTTTCTCTTTTTAGATTCCAGAAAAGAGAGAGAGGGTGTGAGTGAGATCTCTTTAATTGAGAGTGACAATCAAATGCAAAGCTCATGTTCTCCTTCCTCTAATTTCTTTCTCTTTTAATTCTTTCTATATACTTTCAAACTTTTAATTTCTTGCACTTTAATCTACTATATTTTCTGCTTTGCTTTACTTCTCAATGGATAACTAACCTTCTAACATGACTAACTAAGCTCAACACTACTAACTACTAACTCTTGGATGATGCTAACTCATATGATTCATTGGATGTTTATAATTTTTAGTCTTTTACCTAGCAAGTCTCTCTAATTCACAATGAAGATGAGTGTTGTTTTGATCTTAATGAAGGTTTTGTGGTTCCCTCCGTATGATTCATGTGTGCCTCATTTAGAGCCTTGTTTCCTTAACAAGATCCTTGATGGAATATGATGATGTGATTACCTTAGTATGCTAACAAATTAATGCACTAGTTTCTTATTTCATGCTAGCTAAACTATGACTTTGATGATCTAATGAATTAACATTCTTGTTATGCATATCTAAATTGTGAATCTCAATTTCTTAAGTTCTATTCTTGTGACCTTATTGGGAGCCTATGATCCAAGGAGGCCACCTACCTAAGCTAAGAGAGGAACATCTCAACAAATTGCGACAACTCTTTGACTTGATGAAGTAAGATGGACAATTTGCCAATGAATCTACATAAGGCACAAATCATCCAAGAGATTAGTAAGTTAATAGTGTAGAGTTGTTAGTTAGTCATGACTTTCTTTCTCTCTGATTAAAACTCTTTTAATTTCTAAAAACTTTCTTTCTCATACAAAGTCCATTTTTTTCTTTTACTTTTCCAAAATTCACCATTTTCATTCTACCTTCCTCGTTTTCGTTCTTCTTTTCTTAACACAAAAAGGTTCATCATCTTCTTTTTACTTTATTTTCTTTTCCAATTCTCCAAACTCTTGCTCCCTTTTTTCCCTCGAACAGTAGCCATCAGCGCAAGGACTCGCTATGGATTGTTTCTCGAGTAGCCGTCAGGGCGAGGGCCCGATATAGGCTGTATGAGTGACCGTCATGAGCACCTCCGTCTTTCAAGAGACCTCCGCGTATGTCTTAGCCATCAGGGTGATGACTCGATATAGGCTGTATGAGTGACTGTTATGAACACCTTCATCTTTCAGAAGACCTCTGTGTAGGTCTTAGCCATCAGGATGAGGGACCCAATATATGATGTTGGTTGAGCATCTGTCTTTCAGGAGACTCACCAAGAAGGGGTAGCCATTAAGGCGAGAGCCCGCTATAGGCTGTTCTTCGAGTAGCCGTTAGAGCGATGACCTGATATAGGCTGTTGAGACACCTGAGATGCCATCAGGGCGAGAGGCCGATGCAGGCAGTTATCCGAGTGGTCGTCAGGGGCGAGCCCCAATGCTTGCTATTGAGACACTCGAGATACCATTAGGGTAAGGGCCTGATATAGGCAGTTCTCCACGTGGTTGTCGGGGCGAGGGCCCAGTGCCTGCTGTTAAGACACTCGAGATGTCATCAGAGTGAGGGCCGATGTAGGCGGTCTCCGAGTGGTCATTAGGCGAAAGCCCGATGCTTGCTGTTGAGACACTTGAGATGCCGTCAGGGCGAGGTCCCCATGTAGGCGGTTCTTTGAGTGGTCGTCGGGGCGACAGTCCAGTGCCTACTATTAAGACACTCAAGATACCATCAGGGCAAGGGCCTGATGTAGGCGGTTCTCCGAGCTCGGTGCCTACTTATTGAGACACTCTCCCTCTGTTTCTCCACTTCGCCTCTTCGCTGAGGGGAGTGGTTGGCAGAACTTCGGGTAACATCCTCAATTTGAATATACTTCTGGGCGCGAGTGAGAATGTCCCTCATCTTGATGACCTCGTGTTTCATTAGATGCTTGTAGAAAGAGTAGGTGACTTGCAGCCCACTGATGAACGTAATGGCGGCTACGTCCTCATTTCAGTTATATATCAGAGCCATTTAACTCTGAAAATAACTGGCATACTGCTTGAGGTCTCTCCAGGCTTCATCTTGATGGTGAGAGAAGGTGGTTGTGTTTTTCTTTAGCTCCCATCGTGAAGCGTACTAGTGGTAGAAGGTTTGATTCACCTCCTCGAAGCTCCGGAGAAAGTGTCTCAAGAGTACAAAGAACCAGTCGTAGGCAACACCCTTGAGATTGGATGGGAACACATGACTCAGGAGCAAGTCATCATGAGAGTGGACCACCATCTTGTCCTGATATTGACGGAGGTGCTAGATAGGCTAGTAGTTCCCGAGTAGCACTCAAAACTTGGCATCACGAACTTCTTCAGGAAACAATGAGAAGTGATCTCCTCAGAGAGCAGAGAGTTGAACGTGCTCAACCCGTAAGGCTTCGTCTCCTTCTGGAGAAGTTGATTCACTTTCTCAATCTACTTCCGGATGATCTACTCAATATCCTCCACGCGAGGAGCCTTCGGGGCCCTGTGTGGCTCAGAGTTCTCAGAGTGCTACTGTCACTCAAGTAGAGTGATCTGTCGTGCCTCTGATCGCTCTCGGTAAGGGCGGCTTGAGTAGTGCTCAGTGGCAGAGACGGAGGAGTGTGAACCCTTGTATTCTTTGGTTCCTGGTGGATTGTGATTTGCGAAGGATCTCCATCTTGGTGACCAGCTGGTTGTAGAAGCAGGTCGCCCTTTCTCTCTCAAAGATAGCCTTCTCATGATCATGAGTTGCCTCCGCCCGTTGTTCATCCATCTGCTTCTAGAGGTTAAAAAGGATCAGGACGAGTTGGTTCTCGAGAGCATTGCCACCTGCCCCCGAGATAGTAAGTGATAAAGATAGTCCTTACCTAACATCTTTAATGCGGACGTTGGGATTGGCAAGATGTCGATTAGAAGGCTCTGCGCCTCCCAGCGGTTCATTGAGCTTTTGAGGTAGCTGTGTTGATTGCGCAGGAGGCGTTCCTCCTTGATGAGGCCATTACGGATTCGGAGAGGCTTTTTTGAGGAGGATCATGGTGGTTTGGAATTGGAAGACTTTGAGCGTTGACCCAGAGCTTTCAATGAAACCACCAAAATGTAGAGGTAAATTCCTTGGGTGAATTTATCCACACTCAATTTGTAGACGAGAAAATAGAGAAATGCAAACACCAAGAAATTTACATGAAAAACTTGCACAAGAAAAAAAAAACTACGGTGAAAAGAGAGAGATTTCACTAAATCAGAAAGATTACAAGAGGTTCTCAGTGATTAGTCTCTAATTTTGCATAATTTTATCACATCTTCACATTTATTTCGTATTAAATTCTGCTAATAAAGCTTTGTTTGCTTGATTCTAGGTCCATGGTGTGCAATGGAGAAGAAGACCATAAATCACCATTTAATTAATGATTAAAGGCCTATTAAGATAGCCATTGATCTAGGAGGCTGATTCTGTCAAAACTAGGGGCTGCAAACCAGAAATTGGGACCAGAACCTGACAGGGGACAGACGGGACAGCGCGCGGCTCGAAGCCCCGCGCACGCGGCCACCATATGGCTGCGAAAACGCGGCCTAGGCCGCGTTTCCGCGACCGTACGGGCGCGGCCGTGCCCGCGTTTTGGGCTAGGGTTTGCCCCCTGGCCCCCTGGTGCCTATAAATACCCCCTGGGGTCTCCTTCAGTAAGATATGCAGAGTTTTAGTGTAGTTTCATCTCCATTTTGTAGTTTATGGTAGTTTAGGTTAGTGTTCTTCTTCTTCCTCTTTGTATTTTTCATTTATTTTAGATCTTGTATTAGGAGAAAGAGTGATACATGAGTGGAATGCAAGAGTGCTTGTAATAGAAGGTGACAAGCTATGAAAGGTGCTCTCTTTACCTCTCTTTGTTTTCTATCTAACTTCTTTTATATGTTTAGCTAGTCTTTTCTCTCATGACAATTAACTACTAACCACCAACTAATCTAACTTCTTATTTGATAATCCACATGAATCTAATAGCCTCTACTTGGCCTTACTCTTGCAAGAGCCATTGATGGCTTATGATGATGGATCTAACACTCTAACTTTCTTACTCTCTAACAAGCTAACATTACTTTACTCCATGCTTACTTTTAGTTTTGATGGTTTAAGTGTAGCTTGCACTTGTTTTGTTGAGTTAGGTTGTGATGAGTTACATATGGGTCATGCTTTAAATCGCTCTTGAACCAAGAACTAGTGATAGCCAATGATACATGTGAGGCAACTATCACTAAGAGGTTAGCATGTTAGTGGAGTCATTAGTAGTTAGTAGCCATGGGTTTTCTTTCTTTTTCACTTTTTTTAGACATACAAACAAAATCACAAAAACAATTCTTCTATGTTTCCTACTTCTTTGTTTTTACCGTACTTCTCTTTTCATTCATTCTTTTCTTTTGATTCTTTAAAATTTTGAAGAACATTTAACATACACGTGAATCAACCGATAAAGCTTCTATCACCTCCCGTCCTTATGGATTTGACTTGTTTTAGCCTCTATGCTATAACGGAAGTATCGAGGAAGCCAAAGCACACACACTTTAAATCTTGATTTCAAAATATACACTTTTTGTGCGCGGTTTCCCTCGATCAAATTTTGGCGACGTTGCGGGGATGGAAACAATTTGATTTCACATTTTTGTTAACCTTTCTTCTTTGTTTTTGGTGTGCAGGTTAAATTTTTAACGTTGTAGAAGTCCACACTTGCTCTTGTGTGGTTGGGTAAATTCTTGTACATTCATATACTCTGCTGCTAATTTTTTTATATTACCTGTACACTGTACGGAAATTGAATGCTTTAAAACAGTTAGACATTTGCATCTAAGTACATGTCAATTATTTTTCCAATATACTGTATTTTATTCTTGTGTTGTTGTGATATTGATAGGAGGTGTACATATGGCATTGCATATAGCATAGGACAAACACTTCAATGATTTACTCGCTTTTTTGTATTCATTCTTATCTAAATTGCACACTTGCACAAATTTAACTTAAGGACAACACCCAATACAACATAAGGTGAGGAAGTCATTACCCCTCCCTTAACCCAAAAATCACGTTCCCACTCATACAATCCAAGCCTAAATAAAACTTGCTAGACGTTAGCCCTAGGGACATCTCAGACTCATTTAGGAGATTGACATAAGGGAAAAGTTGTTAGAAGTTGACTCTTGTCAAATCGGTGTCTAAGGTTGGGGATTGAGAGGCGAAACCTCGAAGAACAGTGGTTTGGTATAATTAGGCCCGTTGCTCCGGCACGGATACCTCCCACTGATCTTTGCCCTAACCTAGCCGATTAACTCGTGGTCAGCTTCCGACAATATACCCCCTGTGGACGGTCTAACCAGTTAGGAGTCGTCTAGCTCTAAGTCAATCCTAGTATAGGCTTGTTTTCTTTTTTTTTTCTTTTTCTTTTTCTTTTCTTTTCTTTTTCTTTGTTTGTTTCTTTGTTTGTTTGTATATTGTGATATGGATTTTAACAACAACAATTTTTCCATCCTAATATGAATTCATACTTCACCCCGACCTCATTTGACTCGGATAACTCTGACCCGGCTATGTACAACACGAACCAACCATATATGCCGGGTTGGGATTATCCGAATCAATATGACCCGTACCCCAATCTTATGACCATAATTTTCAAAATAATTTCAACTCTTCACAGAGTTCATGGGGATTCACCTACCCCGAGTCAAATTCTCAACCATCTTGTCCACAATTTTCACAATATTCATTCCCCAATTCTGTTTCATATCCTCCTTTTCCTGAATCACCTATTGGAAAAATCATCGTTGCAAAGGACTTTGGAAGAAGCGATAGAGGCCCAAAAATAATTTAAAAATGTTATGGCCTTATCATGTCCACAAAATTTTCAAAATTCATATAGTTCTTTTTCAGAACCAATCAAAGAAAAATCATTATGGAAAAAAACTATGGAATTCGTGCAAGAGACTGAGCGAATAATGCAAAGTATGAATAAGTTTTCATGTCCATCAGGTGTTCATTGACTCACGAATCTTGCCATTTTGGAAATCCAGCTTCAATTTCATCATACTAACCTGAACTTGACCAACATTCAATTCCTGATACTTTGGCAAGTTATTCATTTCCTGAAATTGAACTTGAAGATGAATGTGAACCTGAGCTTCAATTTAGCGATTCGAGTCTAATCCTTAAATCAATATCGACTCCTGTAGTGTTACCTGAACTAAGTAACATTCTTGAGCCAGTTTTGTTTCCATAGTTTCTGAGCTTGAATCAATCATTTCACTCATTCACATTCTTTCTGTGGACAAAAATCAAGATTCAATTTCATTACATCCATGTGAACTTGCCCAAAACCTTGAAAACCACTGGTAAGTTATCCTTTTCTCGAAATTGAACTTGAGCTTGAAAGTGATCCTGAACCTCAAGTTGTTCATTCCATTTCACTTTTTGATTCAATAATGACCCCAGTATCTTTACCAGATTTTTTCTTTATTCCAGAGTCAACATTGAATTTTGTACCAGTACACCTTGAAATGGAATCACCAATCTCTCATGATCACACTTCATTCATGGGGAAAATGTGTGAATATCAATTCTTTGGTTTGGACCCTGTTTTTGAACCAATTTCCACTCTCATTGTTGACTCTCGACTTGATCTGAATCAACTTCCCGAGTCGGTGTCCTGATCCCTTTGCGTCCAAATCTATCATCTTTCCAAATCACACTTCATTGTTGGACAAGAATGTTGACAAAAATGACTCAGTAATTATTTTTGAAAATTAGAAATTAGATAGGGATAAACTTTTCAATAAGACTATTAAATCAAACATTCTTTTATTGGGTCATGTTGGAGAGGTCATTGGTGGGTTCCTATACGATCCACGATATCCTGATTGTGTAGCAACGCTTGGCCCAATCAGACCACCACCGGAGCCACCACCATGGGGTAATTTTCCTTCTCTTCCCATTTGTTTCATGTATATACACATTCACGATGCATTGAGGACAATGCATGAGATGAGTGTGGGGGAGCGTTTACTAACATAGTTAGTTTTATATTTTCTTTCTTTTACACTTCTTTTTAATTTAAAAAAATCTTTTATATAAAAACTCTTTTCTTTTCTTTTTGCAAAACTTTTTGAAACAAGATAAATAGTTTTGATTTATTTTTAAGAAAATTAAGATTATCTTAGGAATTAGGAAGACCTAAAATTATGAAATTTTAAACCGAGTCAAAATAATAGATCTTGTTTAATTTTAGGATAAGAAAGTAAGATTGAAAAGATAATTTGATCTTGATTTTTTATGCCTTAGATTTAAGCACTCCATACTTACACAATTTTGGGATTGAAACAAAGACTAAAAATGCCATAAAAATATATTAAAAAAATTTATGATAAATAAAAACCACTTATTGAAGTTGGTAATTATGCCTCAGAAAGTATGATTATTCATACCTAAAACGGTGGGCAAAAATAAAATAATCCCCTTTAGTTTTGTGGCCTTGTTTACTCCAGTCCTTAAGTCCGAGGGATGTTTTCTTATCTGGTACCCTAAGACCATCTGGTTTGGGAGTCACCGGCTAAAGGCTCACTACCTAGGTAAATAAGGAAGCCTAAGAAAACTAAGGGAAGAAAAAGAAAAAAAATTAATATATATAATAATATAAATAAATGGCATGAAATTTAGAGTCGATATCCCAAAAACATTCACTGTTCACAAAGTGTATATTTTTCTAAGAGTTTTATGAAAGATTAAAGAGTCAATTCAATTTTAAATTCTTACATTTAATTTATAATAAGATTTTACATTTCGACTTAGTTTAAGGAAGATTAATTTCTGGTTAACCTATGACCTTGGATCACTTATATTTTCACAAAAATACTTTAACACTTTTCTATATTTCAAAAATGCGTTTTCAAAATACTAACATTTGATTTCTTTCTTTCTGAATTTTGTGGGTGTAATCTGCTGAAAACCCTCAGGAGACAAAATTTCTCATCTAGGGGAAAACTAGAGGTTAACGGCTTGTTGCACATGCTCAGTGCAATCGCGTCACCTGCGAAAGTGGTGTAATAATTTCCTTAGTTTTTTTTGCTCGGGACAATCAAAAGATAAGTGTGGGGGTGTGATTAGTCCTAATTTGGCATAATTTTTATCACATCTTCACATTTATTTCGTATTAAATTCTGCTAATAAAGCTTTACTTGCTTGATTCTAGGTCCATGGCGTGCAATGGAGAAGAAGACCCTAAATCACCATTTAATTGGTGATTAAAGGCCTATTAAGATAGCCATTGACCTAGGAGGCTGATTCTGTCAAAACCAGGGGCTGCAAATCAGAAACCGCGACCAGAATCTGACAGAGACAAACGGGACAGCGCGCGGATCAAAGCGCCGCGCGCGCGGCCGTGCCCGCGTTTTGGGCCAGGGTTTGCCCCCTGGCCCCATGTTCCTCTGGTGCCTATAAATACCCCCCTGGGGTCTCCTTCAGAAAGATATGCAGAGTTTTAGGGTAGTTTCATCTCCATTTTGTAGTTTAGGGTAGTTTAGATTAGTGTTCTTCTTCTTTCTCTTTATATTTTTTATTTATTTTAGATCTTATATTAGGAGAAAGAGTGATACATGAGTAGAATGTAAGAGTGCTTGTAATAGAAGGTGACAAGCTATGTAAGGTGCTCTCTTTACCTCTCTTTGTTTTCTATCTAACTTCTTTTACATGTTTAGCTAGTCTTTTCTCTCATGGAAATTAATTACTAACCACCAACTAGTCTAACTTCTTATTTAATAATCCACATGAATCTAATAGCCTCTACTTGGCCTTGCTCTTGCAAGAGCCATTGATGGCTCATGATGATGGATCTAACACTCTAACTTCCTAACTCTCTAACAAGCTAACATTAATTTACTCCATGCTTACTTTTAGTTTTGATGGTTTAAGTATAGCTTGCACTTGTTTTGTTGAGGTGATGAGTTACATATGGGTCATGCTTTGAATCGCTCTTGAACCAAGGACTAGTGATGGACAATGATACATGTGAGGCAACTATCACTAAGAGGTTAGCATGTTGGTTGAGTCATTGGTAGTTAGTAGCCATGGGTTTTCTTTCATTTTCACTTTGTTTTAGACATACAAACAAAATCACAAAAACAATTCTTCTATGTTTCCCACTTTTTTGTTTACACCGTACTTCTCTTTTCATTCTTTCTTTTCTTTTCTTTTGATTCTTTAAAACTTTGAAGAACATTTAACATATACGTGAATTAACCGGTAAAGTTTCTATCGCCTCCCGCCCTTGTAGATTCGACTCGTTTTAGCCTCTATGCTATAACGAAAGTATCGAGGAAGGCAAAACATACACACTTTAAATCTTGATTTCAAAACGTACACTTTTTGTGCGCGATTTTCTCTCGATCACTCAGCACTCTATTACAGTTTCAATTTCGTAGGGTTCGATATCCTGCCAAAGAGGAGGGCTTTTATAACTGAGGGATAGCGAGCTGAGTCCGTGGCCGCTAAGATTTTTGCCTCTGGATCTGCCCATGATCGTAACTGCATGTAACGCCCCAGCTGTAATTGGTTTGAGTGGTGCGTAATTGTCGGGGTTGCGCTGGGTGGTGAGAATTGAAGTCCAGATGCTCATCCATAGCCCCCACGTGCCTAGTGATTATAACCAATCTGGTAGCCAGGTGGTCGGGTGAGATCTGTTGGATGAAACCAAGTCTGTGATCCCATGATCCACGAGACTTGTCAGGTGTCGCAATCTCGCAGGGGTCATAATTTTGATCACTACACTATTGTCGGGTTTTTTCTTCTTGAAATTAACAATGATTTTGTTAATTAAAGGTAAATCCCACCTTGCCGTATTTTGTTTCTTGACATTATTTAGTTCCCTTTTAGACTCGTAAAGTCTTCCGATTTTTTGTTTGTCCACGAGTTAGGTCTTGAAGGTGAAAGACTTGATCCAGAATAAACACTGTTCGTCCCTGGGACATTCTCACTCTAAAAGAATAATTATTTGTTGTGGTCTAACATTGGATACATTAGTGTTATTTTACTCACCGCGTCTCTCGTTCACAGGCGTCACTGTGCTATCGGAGCCATTCCGTCAGGTGGGGCCCACTGGGTCACATCGGGGGCCATCAGAATCAACGGCCCAGATGGGCACAGTTAGGGGTGGCAGACGGGTCGCGACCCGCCAGACAAGACTCGACCCGACCCAGAGTTAACGGGTCTGGGTTTGGGCTAATTGGGTTTGGGTCATAATCGGGTCGACCCGTCTAACCCGATTATTAAATGGGTCGAATCTGCCAGACCCAATTATTCTCTCTCCTCCTCGACCTCCTCCCCTCGATCTCCTCCACTGCCGCCACCACCTCCTCCCCTTCACTAAATTAAATTATCAAAAAATATGTGTGAGCCCAATTTCAAACCTGTGACCTCTAGTGTATGAGTTTAGTGTGATGACCAACCATATCACCAAACAATTTAGTATTATAGTGTAAAGAAATTGTATTTAAGGCTTAATAATCGGGTCAAACGGGTCGGGTCGGGTCTGGTCGACCGATTAAGTCTGGGTCGGGTCTGGGTCGAAATTTTTGACCCGTATAATAATCGGGTTGGGTCGACCCGACCCGATTATTATACGGGTCGAGCAGTAATTGGGTCGGGTCGACCCGACCCGACCCAATTGCCACCCCTAGGCACGGTGACGGCTGTGACGAAAAACGCAGTGAGCAAAAAAAAATTTCTTGGATACATAATCATTGTCATGGTCATCTTCTTTATTTTATCCTACTTAATGACATCTCACAGTGTTCTTGTTGGATGAATCTATTAATTATTACTTTCTTACCCACTTTGGATAAGGGTATTCCTTATCTATTTTCATTAGGTAAGCCTCAAATTCCACGATAACACAAG
Organism: Agave tequilana; assembly: GCA_038442645.1. Lineage (NCBI taxonomy): Eukaryota > Viridiplantae > Streptophyta > Magnoliopsida > Asparagales > Asparagaceae > Agave > Agave tequilana. Next base: position 14,483 of record JAVJIF010013377.1, on the reverse strand, counting down.
TTGACAGGCTTCAGCCAAAGCTGTTGCCTATCATTCAGTTGGCTTCAGTGTTTGAAATCCATGCCCCAGTCAATCCTCCATTTCTCATGCACCCAGGGGTAATTTGACTATTAATTTACAGAAGTAAATGTACTTCTCGTCCCCCTACCATTTTGTTTCTTCTGCAAGTTCTGCAACTACCTTTCGCTCTTTGTTTATGTTGTGCCTATAATGTCAGCTGTAGTAATGTAACAGAAGATCTATCTTCAAAACTAGGGCCCAATAATACTTTTGGTGTATCTGCCTACTGAAATGCAAATACAAATTTATTGTGTTGATTTGGTTTCAACAGAACATAGTTTCAAGTATTAAATGTGCAAGCTTGTTAGCATTGAAGAGTTTTGAATGTACTTTTGTGTCCCTGATGCAATTGGACAAGAACCGCAAATCGGTCGAGAAATTAAATGCATCGTTCCAATCTTTCTTCCTGCAAGAAGAAGCAAAAAAATAACTCCACAAATTCTATTTCAAACACAAAATTACCCCAAAAATTCAAATAACAAAAGGAGAAGCAAACGAACACATCCTTGATGCTGTATCCCAAACTGCTTGATAGTTCAGGAAGCTGTCGGAGAGGCTCATGAGGCGCTTGTTCACAAACCCCTCATACAAGGGAACATTGTTGTTGCCATCCCCGGGGCTGATGCCATCGTCGTCGATGCACGCGGCTGGGACCGAGAGGAGGGTGAAGGCGGCGATGAAGAGAGGGAGAGGGCCGACGCACCGGTAGAGCCTAATGTCTTCTTCTTCTTCTTCTCCTCAGCTGAGGGCATGTCGGCGTCGATAGAGCCGCAGAGGAGATGAGGTTAGGAATGGGGAAGGGGATTGGGTTAGAGTTAGGGCATTGAGAGAGGAGAGGGGATTTGAAGCAGAAATTTGGGGCATTTTTCTAGGGTTTGGAGGGAACTGAGAAAGAGGTGGAAGAGAAAATTATGCGACGAACTTAAGGAGGAGGAGGAGGAAGAAGACGGTGGGAGGAGGAAGCAGATGGAGGGGGAAAGAAGAGGCGAGGGGGAGGAAGAAGTGTTGGATCGGCCTTGCTCTCTCTCTCTCTCTCTCTCTCTCTCTCTCTCTGAGTGAGGCGACAACCGACAGACAAGATAGAGAACTTTTACATGAGTCACGAGAAAAACCTCCTCACTTCACTCATTAGTTTTGACTAGCGCATATTTAATACTCATGTTTATTTGTTTAGTATGCACAATTACCCCCTTCCACTAAGCTCTTAACTTAATTAATCAAAATTAATTAAAAACCAAGACTAAATAAATGCTTATATTTGTATACCATTTTATTTTATGCACATGTAGTTAGTATACTAGCATACCGCTCTTTGCGGTGAGAAACCGAGTGAAGGCGATGATTGCGACAAGAGAGGAAAAGGAGGAGGCTGGGAGAGGGGAGGAGGCTGGGGAAGAAAAAGGAGGTTGTAGGGGAGAGAGAAGGAGGAGGGAGAAGAAGAAGGGATGCTCTCTCTCTTGAAGTACACCTAGAGGGGGGTGATTAGATGTAGTGCTAATCTAAGACAACAATATGGAATTAAAAACTAATTACTAACACACTAAGTATATAACCAAGAGTGAGTCCGAATTCCCCGTGAAGGGCTCAGAAACTACTCCTCACGATTCCTCTGAATTATGAGTTGAGGTGCTTAATAGCTTTCTTAGTTCAATACAAGTGTGAGCACACAAACAATATCAAGCATGTATATAAATGAGCAATAATAACAACATGCAAGATATAAAGAGAGATGAAAGTTGAGAAAAAGTAGATCAAACGCAAACACGGTGATATGTTTCGAGGTTCGAGCCACTACTCTACGTCCTCGCCTTCACACAGAAAGATTTTCACTATGTCCACACAGGATCTTCCACAAAGGGACCTCCACCGAGGAATTACAAATACAATCCGAGAGTACACAACTCACTCTCTTTCTCCTCTACACAAGAGGAAGGCACAAAGCCTAGCACAAAGCAAAGCAAAGAAAAGAAATACAACTTAGTGATCCAATGATCACAAACACTCTTGGTGTTCTCAAAAGATCACAAAACAATTTTTCTCACAACACAAAATCCTAAAGATAGATTTAGAATTGATTGGCTCAAGTATATGAGAAATCAAAGTTTTTGAAAAAAAACAATAAAGAAAACACTGGGGAAAAACTTTTTGACAGATATGAAAATGAAAAACTAAACTAAATTCCCAAATCTTGTTTTTCTTTGATTTTCTAAAACTTTGAATACAAAATAAAAATAGATATTTTTGGCGCAAAAAACTCTTTCGAAAACTTACTAAAAAACACTCGAGAAGATGAGAATTTTCGCTCTTGAAAATCTTATTGAAAACGGACCTCAAAGACCCATATATATATATATATATAATATATATATATATAATATATTATATATATATATAATATTATATATATATATATAATATATATCCCTTCATAAAATAGCCGTTGGGGGTTAAAAACTGCCCAAAACAGGTTGTCGGTTGACCCCCCCGGTCGACCAGCCAACGGTCAAAAATTGACCGTTTGAGCCTGTCAGTCGACCGCCCCCAAGGCAAATTGCCTTGTTGGTCAACCGCCCGGTCGACCGTGCCAAACAGAGACCTCTGGTCTATCAGTCGGTCGACCGTGCGATCGACCAGCCATACAGGCATAGCCTTTGTGCAAGTCTTGTGCACATCGGTCGACCAAGTGGTCGACCGAGCCGATCCGGTTGACCGACCGATCGACCGCCAGAAGGCTCAAAACAGGATTTGAAGGGTTCAAACTTAGGCTTTTACATACACATAAAATCCAATAAATCCCCTAAAATCCACAAAAATAAGTTCAATATATATTTGAAGTACAAATATGTGTGATCAAAAATCAACACATATTACAAACTATTTGAACTATTTTTGAGGCATGAAAATTAAGTCTTAAACTGAAAACGGCATTTTCCAAAACTTAGATTTTGAAATGAAAATTCATTTCTCCAAAACTTGTATAAATATAAAAACAAGATATGGAAACACATTTGAAGTATGATGTGCATGGATAGAATCCAATACACATATATAATAATATATCTATGTTTTTGACATTAAATCCAAATAAGTTTTGAATAAAATAAAACTTAAACACATGAACTAGATACATCAAAATAAATTTTTAGACAATATGAAACAATAATATATATGGATGAAATCCAATATATATACCAATATATATATATATATATATATATATATATATAATATATATATATATATATATATATATAACTATGTAAACTTCTTTTGATTCTATCTATTCATGAAAATGAAAGATATATACTTGAAAATCAAAACAGTTAAGCGGAAACTAAAACTTTTGAACTTTTGTGTGTGTATACTTGAACATATCAAGACTAAACTATCGTTACACAGAATCTAAAAAACTAAACAAACCTAAATACAAGTCTTCTCTTCAATCTTTATCTTCAAGACAACTCGATCTAAATACGATCCATGAGCTTGACTCCATCCGGGTACTGGATGCGATCTTGACGTGCGAGCTCTTAAAGCAACACGTTTTAATTTTAAAACTGGCTTTGAATTCTTTGTTGAAGGTAAACACCTATAAAGATCTTGATCAATAACTGAAACTATATAAACATAAGATCATTAGTAACTTAACTTCATAAGTTAGTCATCATCAAACTAAGGTGAAGGGCCTTTTGGCCAATATCTCTCTCTCGCACGCACGCGCGCTAATGAAGACGGATGGACAATTTTTGTGAAGGAGCCATTGGGAGAAAATCTTGCTTTGCTCGGTTTGATAATAATAATATGTACATATCCAATTATCCATACACTTGTACATGTATTTATAATTATCTAATTTCATTTCACATTAAATTTTCCTGCAAAATTTCTAGAAATCCATTTTACAAAATTTAGTTCAATTATCGTCTCTGATAATTCTGTATAATCTCTTTAATCAAAGACTAGAATATTAAATTAGGATTTTAGTAATTGGGGTTTTACAACAAAAAAGTATAAATTTATTATTATTATAATGATGACGACGACCAAATATAAGAAAAACAATTTCAAAATTAAAATAGAAAACTCATAAATTTTACCTTTTAACATGAGAAATTTATATATGCAATTGCAAAATAATTTCTCAATAAATTTAAAATTCAATAAAAGTATGAAATAAAACACATAACATGCACATTGTGCATGCCTTTGGTCTAGTTTTCACAGAGAAAAGTGGCAAACTAAACCATGTGATATGATATGGCATTTTGTGAACTAAAGAAGAAGAGGAGAAACAAAAATTTAAAAATCAATATCATTGATATTACTTACTAACCTCTGTTCTTAGGAGCGGTTATTTGGTACTCACCGCATTGGTTAAGGCACCAACCCAAAAACTATGAAAATGACATTATTTTTTTGACACATTTAGCCTAAGGGAAGGCTCCAAAATGCCCCCTCTTTCTCCTTCTTCTTCCACTCACCGCCCCCTCGCTGTCCCCCTCCCCTCAGCCCCTTCTGCCCTCCCCCTCCCTCTGTTGATATTGGGTGCCTCAATTCATTGGAGAAAAATTAGATCAAGGTGGAGTTCTAAGACACTCCGAGAAGATACTCAACCGAAATTATTGCCTCGACAATTTCGCTGCCCTACGCAAAGTATTTACGCGGGTCAACCTGCCTAGATCAAAATTACTTTGAGAAATCTTTCTTTCAAATCCTGGAGTAAGGGCAAAACACTCTTGGTAAAGAGAATGGGCGAGTTCGGAGTTTCAAGTTGAAAGCAATATCAGAATCTCGCTTTAGAGTAGGAGCTTGGCATCACTCTGGAAGAGCATTTCGAAGCATCTAAGCATAGTAAGGAGTTCAGAGTTCGAGTTCCAGAGTCACACAGAGCAGGCGTCCCAGAGTGAACCTATCCGGTCCTGAGTGGTTTGATCCCAAGTGAAGATACAACAGAGACCCAATTTCCAAATCCATTTTGGACTCTCAATGGGATTTTGATTTCAAGTTTCCTTCTTTTGAGATTATATCTTTTGGTGGTGTTGTCGAAGTTTGAGAAGGACTAAGATTCTATCTCAGGGTTCTATAAATACCCTTTGTGGTGTCCTTTTGAAGGCAAATCAAGAAGAAATCAAGTTTTTCCACCATTGAGAATTGTGAGAGAGACTCTTGTAACACTTGTAATTTTCGTCTCTGTTTTCAACAAATTTTCTTCCCTCCTCTCGTTGACGTAGGCATATCTTGCCGAACCACGTTTAAATTGGTTGTTCTTTGTGTTTATAGTAATTAGTTTATTGCTTGCTAGTGGTAAATCGCGTTTACGCTTCCGCTGCCAAGCCCTCGGTGTTTTCTCTTGTTGTGTTCTTTCACAAGAACACACCCCCCCCCCCCCCCCCCCCCCCCCCCCCCCCCCCCCCCCAAACTGCCACTAGTTCTGGCGGTGAAGAGGAGGGAAGGCGGCGGGACGGGAGGGAACGCCGGGGAGGGGGGTTTCCCTCCCTCCTCCTCACTGCCAGATCTGGCTACGAGGAAGAAGAGGGAGGAGGCAGGGGGAGGGCGGGGCTTTTGTGTGTGTGTGTTGTGTGTGGTGTGTGTGTGTGTTGTGTGGGGGGGGGGGGGGGGGGGGGGGGGGGGGGGGGGCGGGGGGCGACAGTGGACGGAGGAGGAAGAGATGTTTTAGGAAAATTAGGAAATTGGGGTTGAAGGTGGGAGGAGAGGGAAAGGAGAAAGAAAGGTGTTTTAGAAAATTGGGATGGACAGAGTTTAACCAATTTTGTAAGTTCATTCATCCGGTGGGCGTCTTAATCAATTTAGCGGGCGCCAACAGCCAGCATCGATCTTACACCTTCTTCCTTAAAAAGGTAAATTCGAAATAAATTGCATCCTCAAATTAAAATTATTTCATCGGTCATTAGCTAAAATGAGTACGGAAGAAAAAGAAAAAAAGTTACAAGTAAACTACTGATTTTTTCCCCCCCCTCCAAAGTACAGTCTTCACACCTTTTCTAGTTCTACTTTAAATACAGTCCGTGCAAGTGCAAATTGCTCAAACACAGGGTAAGATATCCACTTAGCTTCAGTCCTCACCTATTAACCATCGAAGATGCATACTCCCCATCCTCGAGGGAGCACTATCAACAAAAATATTTGTGACTAATATTTATAATGACACGTCTGTTAGTCAAAGGGAAAAGGTATAAGAGAGGGTGGCATCTATGTTACACAGCGGTGTCTGTATCTTCCAGAGAGTTTATTGCCATCAGGAGCTGCGTCAGAGCAAACATCATCAGAAGCAGACAGAAATCAGCTCACAGCTTAATACATACAGAGACAGGTAGCTGCAACATAATGTGCGCTCAGTATACAGCTCTGAATCCAGCCGTTTCACAACCTGGTGCTCGAGACCCATCGACATCAACCCACACCTCATTGACACGACCAATAATGCGAAATGGGGAACTATACTGCGCAATTGAGTAGCATTCTTGTCGAGAAAGTCAGACGAGTTGGCCCAGGTAGACCGGCTCAAACTGAGGGCCAGTTTTCAGCCTCCTTGACAATGTTACTGTCCCGAGCAAAACCGGAGAACTGCCTCACTGCAAACGCAGTGACTTGCCCATCTGACAGGCAGGAGGTTCAGTTCGGGTAGAGGAACAGGAGGTGAGGATTGGAATTTCGCGGGCAGGTAAAGCCGGACAAAGTAGGCTGAAGAGTGGAGAGGGCCTGCACCGGGGACAATGCTCGTTAACACAGGGCGGGTCATTGCAATCCTCGACCAATTTAGATTGGCTCCTTGAATGTACTGAAACAATCTGAAAATGTGAAATAAATGATTTAGCAAAAAGCGAAGTGCAATTGCAAGTTTGGTAGGTATTCTCCATTAATATCAAAGCTCATACAAGACAACCATCATGCACCCAAAGAGTAGGATACTGAATAGGATGGAGAGAGGACCTTGCTGTCATCCATCACAAACAGGATCAAACTAAGTAAAGCAAGACTCCTTTCCTTGCTACAGAATCATTTGTAATTTAGATATATACACATATCACATGACAATTGCTTTTGATACCAGTATAGAAAATAAGTAATTAATTTGCAATTGGGTCCGAAGATGTTAAGGAATTTATGTCATCTTTTCTCCCCTCGCAACCCTACCAGCCCCCGTGAGGGAGAAGTCAGAAGAGTTGCATAAAAGAAAATATATAGAAATTCATAATTGACAAGAACTTTACTTCTCTAGACACTATCCACCATTGAAATTCAGCAGCTGCCCTTCACTCCAGATGATATCTTTTAACAGCTAATATTATGGAACCAAATGAGTTTTGTTATTCCAAAAAAATTTAAGAGTTTTCCTTAAGCCATGATTTTTCTTCAGTTGCTATGAATAACCTATAATGAAAACTAAAGACCAATGTAATAAACTAGATAATTGTATTCCTTGTAATAAGACAACGAAATTAGAATGTCACCTACACAAAAGCTAAAAACAGATAAACACTACAAGAACTTAAAGGGGGAAAAGTTTGACGGAACTGATTTCAATTGTTAGATTTTCTGCGCATATGTGGAAATTTTTTGCGAGTGGTTTTACTTTAGCCCATTGGAGAAAGGGTGTCCCTACTGGGCAACAAATATTGAGTTTCTCCTACATGAGAGCTAGTTTCCGAATCCAAGACTATTGTAGCATTTTCTATGGAGTGAATCCAAGATTATTGTAACATCTTCTTATCTCTCTCCCTCTCTCTCCCTCGCTTCTTCTCTCTCAATTCCTTAAACCTAAATTTCTCCAAAACTCTCTAAAATGAATAGAAATGAGTTTGATTTTGAAACGTTCTTTTTAGAGGGGTTTTTCCGCTTAAGGATTTCATTTTGAGTTTGAAAATAAGAAAAGAAGAAGAAATATGATTTTGAGAGTGATTAATCTCCTTTCGTAATGTATTTTTCTTCGGAGTTTGATTTGAGTATTAATCTCCTTTCGTAATGTATTTTTCTTCGGAGTTTGATTTGAGAGAGGGAAGTGGAGAAGCAAGAAAAAGAAGGAGATTAAAGTTAAATTAGGAAGGAGGAGTTTATCAGTTAACAAGGACAATTTAGACAATCTTAAAAAAGTATACAAGTTAATAGATCATGAAGGAATATTCTTTTTTTATTTAAAAAGTGACGCGGGGGTGTGGGGGATAAAATTTTAAGACCCAAAACATTAGGAGGGTAAACTGGCAATATGAATAATTGAAAGTAATTTCCTATATAGGAAGGATTTGAAGGGTATTGCAGTGGTCAAAATTTGACCACTTTCACGATGATGACACGTGTTCAAGCTACAAAGAGTTTTTCCGAGACATCCACAAGTCCATGATTCTGTCCCAGATTCTCCGCCTCTTCTGACCTTCCGGAGCTACTCCCGTTCCAAAGACACCCAAATCTGGAACCACATCCGCCACTCCTAAGACTCCTCTCCGGAATCCTCCACAACCAAAGTCTCCACCTACCTACGCAGCACCATCCTCCCAACATTGAAAACGTGTAACGCCCATACATTAGAGCGGGCAGTTATGCATGGCAGCGGATTTTCCGGCATGCAAATCTCAACTAATCAGCGTTAGCAATCACGGTCGTTACAACAAATCCAGCACATGCAGATCGTTGCAGTTACAACCATCTGCCAATTTCGCCTCTACGCCAGCATCCATATCAAGTACATATGATCATTCTTCTCTTAGAAGGGGATTAACCACTTCCCTAATTCTCAGAGCACACACATACCACCACTACACTGAAAGTTTTTCTATTGCAGTCCACCATTACACTATAATAACAGTTTCCTGTGCTAGTCTAATCACCACACTAGCAGTTTCTTGTGGTAGTCCATCCAATCACTGAAAGTTTCCTATTCCAGTCCACCATTATATACTGGCAGTACTCCTAGCTCGGTTCACCCACTTTTCCATTCCTTCTACTGATTCTCATGCCCGATGCTCTTAGGCCGGCACTACACGGAGCTCCTAGTCTGAAAGATGTCTTCCGTTTGTGCTTGACATGTAACATCCTCGGACAGCGACTAAATTTTGCTTGTGGTAGGTCCAATCCATGGTAAGCTGTTTTTTATCCACCGCAAGTATATATCTAAAAAAATCAATTAAGTAACAAATTTGAAAAGAACGTCTTAGTTAGGTATCTTAGCCATCATAATTTTTATATTTCCATCATCTTGTAGTCTCTTCATTTTCAGTTTATCAAAATATGTGAGATCATAAGGCTTTCGCTGCTGTATTTATTTCTTCTAAGAGATGTTAATCACAATACAGATCCTTGACAAGTTATGAATAAATGACATTGGTTTAATGGCAAAAGCTTAGTCCTAAAACGCCAAGAAAAAACAAAAACACCACCCATACACGCAAACACAAAAAAAACCAACCAAAAAAGTAAAAGCAATAGAACAGAGAGAGCTTGAAAATATTTAAAAAACTCGAGAAGACTTAGATTATGGACTTTAGAAAGTGACGAGCTCTCTCTATACTTTTTATAAGTAAATATAATTAAACTACTAATAGAAATATGATTCCTAATAACATGCAATAATATGACTCCTAATTAAGTAATGATACATCAGTGCTCTAAATGACGGCCACAACGACTACATCAGTCGGGAAAATTTATCAGAGATGGGGATATATCGAGGATATATCAGGGATATTTCAAAAATCGGATGTCAAAATCGGACTATAAATATACATATCTTCTTGTCTTAAATCACATCTCAATAAGACAATATATGCATAAATTATATAAATCTACATAAAACATCATACTTATATGTTTAAGATATACTTAACTCGATAACTTGCATAAGCCTATGAATCCATAATCACTATCCAAGTGTAGAATCTTCAAAAATGTCACATTGTCACATCACTCGAATTACCCAAATACCTAACCTAGAAATTGGAATAAAACGCTATATCGGGTCCAAAATCGCCGAAATTGCGGCCGATATATCGGGTCCATGCCTATTTATCAGCGATTTTGGATGAAAAACGCTATATCGATTTGGATGTACAAATCATTGCGGCTAGGTGCATAACGCCATAAACGCAATAGCGGCGCAATATCGGGGTATATCGGGGATATTTTAGAACACTGTGATACATAACTAAATAGTGACCCCAAAATATATATTAACTCTTAATTACACTCCCCCTCAAGCTGGAGTATATACATAGTACATGTCCAGTTTGTCACAAAAAAATCAACCCAGATCTTTCCAAGAGGCTTCGTGAGTATATATACTAATTGATGAGTTGATGACATATGTCGAGTATGGATGATTTTATCCTCTGCCATCTTCTGACGCACCAAATAGCAATCTACTTAATGTTTCGCTTATGAAATACCAGAATTTTAACAATGTGAATAACAGCTAACTATTAAAATACATCCTCATAAGAGATTTTAAAGTGAAATGAAGTTCAATAGAAGATCTTTTACCCAAACCAAATCACATGTCAAATCTACCATCCATGATATTCTGACTCAACACTAGTTCGTGAAACCATACTTCATTTCTTATTTTTTTTCAAGACACAAGATTTCTTCCAATGAATAAACAATAGCATGTGATTGATCGCCTATCAATATGTAAGCATGTCCAGTCTACATGTGAAAACCTGCTACTCAATTATAGCCACAATCTACAACAACAACAAATAAGCCATTTGTCCAAGTATTTGGGGGTAGGCTACAGGAACCAAAAGAGAATTATGCCGGATCAGGCACATAGATCAGCTTTCTCCACTCATTCCTATCGAGCAATATGCCTTCATTAAGACTTTAGCCTCTATATCTTATCGTATTACCTCCATCCATGTTTTCTTCGGTCCCCCTGCGCTCTTTTAACTGCCGTAATTTGATACGCTCTACCGCCGGACTGGCGCATCTGTAAGTTTACGTCGCACATGACCAAACCATCGTAGGCGATTTTCTCCCATCTTCTCTTCTATAGAGGCTACGCCTATCTTAGTACGAATATCCTCATTTCCACCTTATCTCTCCTCGTGTTACCACACATCCAACGAAGTATGCGCATCTCTACTACACTCATCTTCTGGGCATGATATCTCTTTATAACCCAACATTCTGTGCCATATAACAAAGCTGGCCTGATAGCAGTCCGATAAAATTTTTTCCTTCAGTCATAACGGAATTACGATCACATAAAACTCCTGTTGCGCTCCTCCATTTCAACAGCCGGCTTGGATCCTATAGTTGACATCACTATGATCTCCCAATTCTTTTGGATAATAGAACTAAGTACTTAAAATAACTGCTATCTTGAATTCCTATTTACTGAATTACACTCCATATACTCTCTGCTTTGGTCCTACTTAATCTAAAACCTCGATTTCTAAAGTTTGCCATAACTCAATTTTGCATTTACCCCAACTCCCATTTTATCGATTAGGACAATATCATCAGCAAAATAGCATATACCACGGTATCTCATCCTGAATAGCTCTAATAAGGTCATCCATCACTATGACAAATAAGAATGGACTCAATGCAGATGCAATCCAATGTGATAGAAAAATCACTTATTATGCCTCCATAAGTTCTAACATTTGCCACTACTCCATCGTACATGTCCCTGTTTATGTCAATATATTTGATGGGGACTCCCTTTTCATCAATGTCCACCATAATACCCTCTTTGGTACCTTATCAAAAGCTTTTTTTTTAATCAATAAAGACCATATGCATATTCTTTCCTCTCTCGAAATCGCTCTATAAGTTGACGAAGCAATGAATAGCCTCTGTCATCGATCGCCCCGGCATGAACCCAAATTGGCTCTCTGATATTTTAATATTTGTCTTAACCTGTGTTCAATTACCCTTTCTCAAAGCTTCATGGTGTGACACATGAGTTTTTATTCCACGATAATTTGAACAACTCTGGATATCACCCTTGTTCTTATAGAGAGGTATTAGGGGGCTCTTCCTTCACTCATTTGCATTTTTTAGTTAGCCAGATCTTGTTAAAAAAGGCTTGTCAGTCATCTCACACACGCCTCTCCTAAGCATCTTCATACCTCAATAAGAATTCCATCTGGGCCAACAGCTTTCCTTGACTTCATCTTTTTCAAGGCCTCTTTAACTTCAGATTCACTAATTCTGCGCATATAATTAAAGTCATCCAAATTTTGAGTAGAACTACCATTGAATAATTTGTCAAAATACTCTCTCCATATTTCTTTGATCTTCATCTCAAACTAAAACCTTCTGATCCTCATCTTTGACAAACCTCACAGTACATAAGTCTCTAGTCTTTCTCTTCCTTATTCGAGCAATTCTATATATATTCTTTTCAACCATCTTTGGTGTCTAACTTCTCATACACTTCGTTGTACACTTTAGCTCTTGCATTTGAACAGCTTTCTTAGCTTCTCTTGGCTAACTTATACTTCTCAAAACTCACTCCATCACAATTTTTCTTCAAACTCTGTAAGAGTTTCATTTGGTCTTAATGCAGCTTTTACCTCTTCATTCACCATGATGTATTCTTACATGGCGAGCACCACCCTGTGACTCACCAAGTACATCTTTAACTACTTTTTTAATGCAACTAACAATTTTGTTCCATGTTTATTGGGATCATCTTGGGCTTTCCAATCTGCTTCATGTACTACTCGATCTACAAAAAACTCCTTGGTTACCTTTTTTAGCCGCCACCACTAATCTTAGGATCTAACCTACGTTTAATCTTTCTAAATCTCCTAATCTGGATATCTAAAATTAAGAGTCTATATGGGTTACTACACTTTCACCTGGTACTACCTTACAATCCATACAACCTTTATCTACTTCCCAGTTAAAAAGAATCTATTTGGCTCGTACTTGATCAACTTCTAAAAGTGATCAAGTGAGATTCTCTCTTCCTAAACTAAGTATTCACTAAGATCAAATCATAAGACAACAAAATCTAGAATCGAGTTACCTAGTTCATTTCTTTCCCCAAAACCAAATCCTCCAGTTACACTATCAAACCCATAACGACTAATTCCTGCAAGCCCATTGAGGTCACCGCCTATGAAAAGCTTTTTTCTAATGGGTATGCCTTGCACTATCTCATCTAAATCCTCCTAAAATGACGCTTACTAGACTCATCAAGTCCTACTTGTGATGCATAGACACTAATAACATTAAAAATCTCCCTACCTAAAATAAGTTTAACTAGTAAAATCCTATCACCCTTTCTCCTAACCTCCATACATTCTCAAGCATTGTCTATCTATGATCACACCCACCCCATTACGATTTCTATCTCTACTAGTATATCAAAATTTATACCCAAGGTTGTATAATTCTAGTTTTTCACCTACCTATTAGTTTCTTACTCACACAAAAAATACTACATTCCGTCTAAGCATAGCATCAACTAACTCTGCTAATCTAGCTGTAAAGAACCTATGTTCCATGATGCTAACCTAATCTTATTCATGAGCCAACTTCTTTATCTTCACCCGCTCATAAAAGTGTGGGAAACATTGCTCATTTGACACCATATATGGGCGCCGATGTGGCGTGTCGTTTCTGGACGACGACATAGCAACCCTTGCCCACTTTTCACTGCACCCGGGCTACGATGCAGCGCGTCGCTCAGTAGGGAACGCCCCAACGAAATTTAGTTCTTAGTTCATGTTCATAGTATGTGACAATATTTTACATTGGCTGTCACATGCCAATTATGGCCACAATCTGAATACAATAATCCTTTTTTCAGAGCCTTTTTCAAGTATCTGAGTATTCGTACTGCTGCATTTCAATGAGTTATCTTCAGCGCTAAGAGAAACAGGCTTACCATATTAAAAAATGCGACATCTAATCTAGTTACCGTTAATAATTCAACTTTCAACCAATCTTTAATATCTACCAGACTGCCAGGATAATCCAAGTCTTCCCCTGATGTGGTAACAGCTTGACATTCGTCTCCATTGGTGTATCCACAGCTTTGCACCCTAACAAGCCTACCTAAAATAATTTGTCAAGCACATATTTCTTTGCGACAGAAATATTCCTTTTTTTAATTCTTGCCATTTAATACCCAAGAAATATCGCAAAGATTTAAGGTCTCTGTGCGAAAAACACTATAGTAAGTATTATTTTAGATCTGTAATTCCTTGTGCATCATCAGATTCATCACCTGTGATGACAATGTCTACATATACCACCATAAGTATTCTTTCGTTGAAATGACGAAAGAAAACCAAGTGGTTTTGAGAATGAGAAAGACCAAATTCCTGATGATGCAAACCATCCAACCAAGCTCTTGTTGATGTTCCAACCCATATAAGGATTTCTTCAATTTATACACTTTCCCAGACTCCTCCTAAGCAACAAACCTAAGAGTTGCTCCATATATACCC